>JADBJO010004792.1:48348-73348 GCA_016801955.1 Conus betulinus | reverse complement strand
TACTACCGTGCCAAAAACAATACAGTAACGCTTACAGCATACGCTATGGTATAGAGTTTTTCGCTTAGCAAGCAATTAATCTCACCCCCTATTCCTCCCCTTGGCTACCCCTTCCCTTAAAGAAAAGAAAAAAAAATAAAACACACAAACACACACACACACACACACACACACACACACACACCACACACACCCACAAACCCACGCTACCGATGTGCTCTGCAGTCATGAAATGTGGGCTGGTACACCCACGGGAACGCTCCAGTGGAGGTTCTGTCGTGTCACATCCAGTGGCCATTACCATGGCATCTGCCAAGGAGCAATTATGTCCGTTGACGTCTTAAAGGAATGCCCTGTGCGTGCCTGCACCCTGTATGACACAATGCAGGCTTTAAAGGATGGTGCAGGGTTGCTCCCGGCTGGTTTGTTTGGCAGGCGATGACAGCACTTCTCACGCTCCACCCTCGCGTTTGGGTGAATCTTTTTTTGTTCAGAACGCCACACTGATCATGGTAGTTCCGCCTACATACAGGGCATATTACGACGGTGTTACGCGCCTGAATCTCTCTAAGCTGGAAAACACAGTCGGTCACTCGCTTTCAAGACTTATTCCTCTCCGTTGTACTTTTGTTCCGTCAAAGATCAAAGTGAGGTTAATTGGAAAACATGTTGATGTTCTGCATAAATGCCGGAATCAGCACAAGCTGACATATCTATCACTTCAACGAATCCGACCTCAATATTTGAGGGAAAGAGGCTGTCTTACAAAGGGAGATTATCTTGTTGGACTTTCGACAGGGGCCTCCCATTGAAAAAGATGACGTCCGTTCCTCAGGTGTCTGGCACGGAAGTGTTTACATAGTATGCTACATCGAAATGAGCGGCGTGGAAGCAAAACCACTTTTGGGCAAAGAAGCGAAGAGCAATAAGCCTATGAAATATCTCTCTCTCTCTCTCTCTCTCTCTCTCTGTACACACACACACACACACACACGCGCACGCACACGTGTGTGTGTGTGTGTGTGTGTGTGTGTGTGTGTGTGTGTGTGTGTGTGTGTGTGTGTGTGTGCCTAGATAAACAGGTCAGGTATGTACGAACAGTTCAGCTGTACCTATCAGCGATTGTTGACTGAGATCTTGACATGTTTTTACTCTGGACATGTTTTAGTTCTAGGTGCGGTTAGTTTACCCGATGATGTGCAACATGACGCAGTATTTCCAGATTGAAACCAAAGCACCAGAATTGGAGGGAGCAAGAAGCTCCCATAGACATCCAGAAATTGTTTCCAGAATGTTCCATGCACTTTGATTGGTCAGCGTTCTGCGTCATTGTTCTCGATCTCTGCAGGATGTTCAGAGCGTTCTAAATCGTTCTTGTCCTTGAGCTTCCCAGAAAAGTTCCAGGCATTTTGCTTGACTCTTCTACGTTATATTTCTGGAACTTTTTTTTTTTTTTAAGTCCATTTTTTTTTATTACTGTGCTGTGTCATATTCTCTGGCATTTCGTATCTAAGCGTAAACAGATATTTACTTTCAGTTTCCATGAAGGAGGTGTCACTGCGTTTGGACTAGTCTATATACGATACACTACATCCGCGCACGACTTGCAGTTGACGGGTGTAAGAGAGAGAGAGAGAGAGAGAGAGAGAGAGAGAGAGAGAGAGAGAGAGAGAGAGAGAGAGAGAGACAGAGAGAGACAGACAGACAGACAGACGGGCAGACAGGCAGACAGACGGAGAATTGTTTTACGTATACGATTCCATAATTCTGTCAAGGATCGCGGAATTTCCGTTCAGTTCGCAGTGAAGAAGCTAACATGCAAACACACGAACGTACAGGACCCCACCCCCTTCCCTTCCTCTTATTCCCCTCCTCTCCCCCTCCTCTTCACACCCCCTCCCCTTCCTCGCTCCCAAGCAAGATTTTGCTCCTCTTTCTAATTCTACGTGTGCTGTCGTGTGTTAGTTTCATCAAGGACGTGTCACTGTCAGTGAGGACAAGTCCAAATTCCGCTCCACCACATCTGTAAAGCTATGAGTCCGCAGAGCACCGGCTTTACTGCCAGATGCCAGATGACTGAATAAATGAATAATTAACAAGGAAGCTTTTGGGGAAGAGGGTCTCATGGGCAAGACTTAGTGGAACTGTCTGACCTGCACGTTAACCGGTACGCACGCGCCGGGTCAAGTCTTGGATACGTAGCTGTCTTTGTATGGACGGCTACTACAGTCATGTGTGTGTGTGTGTGTGTGGGGGGGGGGGGGGGGGGGGGAGGGGGGAGGGGTGTGCATGTGCATGCGTGCGTGTGTGTGTGTGTGTGTGTGTGTGTGTGTGTGTGTGTGTGTGTGTGTGTGTGTGTGTGTGTGTGTGTGTGCATGTGTGCGCGTGCGTGCGTGCGTGCATGTGTTTGTGTGTGTGAAAAGAAAGTTTTTTTTTTTTTTTTTTTTTTTCCAAACGTGAGAGAGGGGTTATTTCAGCGCGCTATTAGGTGTACGCTCTTTTTCGTTCAAGACTGTGTTGATTTCTTTATAATCAATTAGTTCTAGATCTTCCACATAGTATAGTCAAGAAGCTCGCAAGAGATGGTGTAGACAGTGTGTGCGTGAATGCACTGTCCAATCATCTTTAGCATCGCCATCGAACGAGACATCTTTCAGTGTTACTTTCAAGACGTGAAACACCTGCTCTGTGACATTTGAAGCCACCTGCTTCACGCAGTAAGTCTCTTCAAGAATGAAGAAAACAAACAAACAAAAAAAATCTTCCTATCGCATTTTCAGGACGTAGCCAGCTGTTGACTTTGGGACACCCTTCCTGGCTGTTCTTTTGTGATGCGAATCACGTGTCAAAGGTGCAAACAACTCGTTTTGCTACGAGTAGGCAGGCGGACGGTTGCGTGGGTTGAATCAGAAAATTGTATACCATACAGCTCAAGCTTGCCGCTGCTTTCAGATTCAAGGTGCCGCTGCGTGTGGTTAAGTCCATACACGCTGCTCCGCATCTGCTAGGCCATGGGACCCCAGGGCACAGGGCATTTGTCTACTCCATGTTTCCCTGGGACACAGGGCACTTGTCTACCCCACGTTTCCTTGGAACTCCGTGCCGTGTTTCATGGACTCTTTCTACTTGGGCATCGGCGTCTCCAGGCACAAGCGGCTTATTAGGGTGAAGTACCACTGAGGTGGAGTCATGCTCTTCATAAAACTTGTCTTTCACTCGTCTGCACAGGTGATATGGGCCCATGTATACAGACTGCTGTGACATATCTCCTTGTTCTTTAAGTTTATTTTTTCAAGTTAGGTGACACATTTCAATAGGAATTTAAAGAATTATTTACTTATGTTCTGAAATTCGGCGCAAGATGGGCGTCAAATTCGGCGCAAGAATCCAATGTCCATCTTAACACCGAATTTGATATAAAGTCAGCGTTAGCTCGTTCTTCGTTTTCATTGTCCTGAATTATCTTGCCTGAAGAAGACTTAAGAGGTCGAAACGCGCGGTGGTTTTTTTTTTTTTTTTAAATCTTGGAATTAATTTGCCCTTGTGATCTGGGGGGTTTACTTTAAATTCCTTTTAAAATGTGTTTCTTTAAGGTCCATCGTACAGGGATTAAGTGGTCATTCAAGTCCTTTGAGAGAATACTCATTGCTGGGACAAGGCTGTTCTTTGATTGCAAAACCACGTCCAGCTTCATAGTGGTCATCACTGCCGAGTCCACCCCACTTCAGAAAAACGTGTACCCTCCACCACTCTCTGTCAACAGTCCGCTTCTGTTTCAGGTTCATCAAGGTTCCCGCTGTGTGTGTGTGTGTGTGTGTGTGTGTGTGTGTGTGTGTGTGTGTGTGTGTGTGTGTGTGTGTGTGTGTGTGCGTGCGTGTGTGTGTGTGTGTGTGTTGTGTGTGTGTGTGTGTGTGTGTGTTGACCGGGATTCTGTGAATGTCCACAACGTTCCTCCTGTCTCCTTGTGGCCTAAACACTCTTCAGTGCCTGCTAAGACACGCCTTCCATATTATTGAACCTATTCATGATTTATTTTGGATGCTGAGGTAGGCAACTCCTAATTCCCCCGAGGCCTAACTCATCGAGGGTTTAAGGTCTGTGAGCTCCTTTATCAGTTTTATCAGGGCTGTCAAATTTGTTGTCTGGGCAGTGGTCTCTGTTGCATGCTAAGAGCTACAATGAATTTACAGGTGAGCCAGGGCGAGACCCATGGTGGACGAGCTACTCCATGAGCATGTAACCCCCCCCCCCCCCCTCCTGACTGGAGGTAGGCCTTCTGGTTCTATCTGCCATCACACACACTCTGCTTTATCACATAGGCATGGAGTAGAGTGCGCAAACAGTAAACACAGTTGATATAGGTTAATACTTGTATTGTGGTTCTGAATTTTTTTTGGACACAAATAAATGTTTATTCAAGAGAGGCACAGCCTTTTTTTTTTTTAAAATCTTGAATATAGTCAAACAAACACCGGGACAAACAGAAACATATCAGGTAACCTAGGTCAGTTTGACTGGTATGAAAGGAAATCTTAAAAGAGGCAGGGTGATAGAGTAAACGGGAAATAACGAAGAAGTCGGGCAACTCCCACTCCCACGATGAGAACCACATGCAAGTGGATTTGGTGTCGTAAGCAGCGATCGTTCGGAGCTACTGGCGTGTAATCCACTCACCATGGGAGCAAGAGCTCTTTCCTTATGTACCGTTTACTATTCCCTGTCTGACCCAAGATTTCCCTTTAAATTATCAAACTCAGAACGGCCTGGGTGGCTGGTACCGATATGTTAAGTCGTGTCACATCATATCATTTATTACATATCCCATCATATCGGCAGACTGTTCCATAATATTACAACTGTTTTAGTAAAAGCAACAAAAGTATGTGAAAGGTTAGATTAAATGAAAGGCTTTGCTCATTTTCATGGGTGTCGCCATGTGTGTACATTTTTTTGTAATGAAAAGATTTTGTGTGGTGCTATTGTCATAGAGGCCATTCAGAACGTTATTGTCTCCATCATATCTCCTCTCAGCCTTTGATTCTCAATGCTTGGAAGTTGTAGGTTACTTAAATAATCTTTCGCATAATGTTAGATTACCGATACCTATAATTTTGCTCAGTAAATCTTCTCTGAACATTTTCTATTACGTTTACATTTCTCAATGATAATGCAACACAAGACCTAGCCGATGTAAATCCACACTGAACATTAAATAACAGATCATTTTTAATTGAATATTTACTTAATTAATCCCTGTTTACACCATCAAAATTTTTACAGATGATATATAGGCCTATGTAAAGGTAACTGGCCTGTAAATACCTGGTAATTTTTTGTCACCTTTTTTTCTTTCTTTCTTTCAATTTTTTTTTATAGGAGTGGCTTCTGCCAGTTTCCAGCAGTCCGGTACAGTGCCATCCTTTAAACTTTAATTAAACAGGATTTGCAAAGGAAAAGAGTGCATCTTGTGCTCTCCTTAACAATCGGCGGTGTAATTCTATCAGGATCTGGTGACTTTGAACCACCTAAGCCTGCACGTTTATCCTTAACTTGTTTTTTCTAACATTACTATTTCAGATATTGTCAAGATCTCCCCTCTAAATACGCCAGTGAAGAAATCGTTTAAGACCGCTGCCTTTTCCTGACTACTCTCTCTTAAAGTCCCATCTGACTTAATCAGACGTGGTTCTGAAAATTGTAACGTTATCGTCATAATGAATTTATCCGTGCGAAATTCAGGATATTTTTTCAGAAAACAGCGCACTGATCTCGCCACCTATCATCACAGCGTCATCTGTTAGACCCTCCTCTACTCTGCCTGAGTCTGCTTGTTCTTTACCGGTCAAAAAACAATTCTCCTAAGGAATTTTGCTGAGGACAGTGTCTTCGTGGTTTTGCCTTGTGTTCTTGTTCGTGCGGTAAGGGTTCGCGCCTGGACTGAGAGTTTCGACAGATTTTCTCATTCTGAAAACTACTGCTCAAACAAGCATTTAAAGTCTAGCATCCACGAACACTGGGGAAATGTCAAGCAAAGAAACAAGATCCATCGCCTCGAACTAGACTCGACCCGTGGTCCCACGATTCCCTCACTTTCTGAGTGACCGTGTTAACCACGAGGCCCTCATGCCATGTTAATGACACGTGCGCGGTATACACGTTGTCAGACCTGATTATAACAGACGACATGGTTAATGACCGCGTTTTCTACGTGGTGGCTCTCTTCTCATTTTAAGGACGCATGCGCGCCGTACAAGTTATTAAAAACGCAATTAGAACTAGCGACATTGCTGTCCTCTCACAACTGACGTTTTCCTGACAAAACAAAACAAACATATATGAATCATCGTGGTGACAGATACATTAAGTCGCTTCGACGGCTAAAGAAAAAAAAAAACCTACACCACATACCCCGCCCCCCCCCCCCCCCCCCCTCAAAAAATGTCTTTCTCCTACCCCACCCCTTCCCCGAAAAAGAAGAAAAATAGATACACTTGGGCACTTGTTGTTTGTGCTTTAAGGAACGCTCAGCCCAGCATGTGTTGGTGTATGGTGTAGATGGTTTGGAGCACACATGGAGGGAAAGGAGGTAAAATGGAATTAAAAATGAAGGAAAAAGCGGAACACGGAAAGAACACAAAACATTTTTTTTTGTGGAAAGGGGCGGGGGAGGGGGTGGGGTAAAAAAGTAGCCATGTGGTACACACACACACACACACACACACACACACACACACACACACACACACACACACACACACATATGGCAAGCGAGAAAGAGGACAAATCCTTCATGACCTGTATCATCGTTGAGGCTATACCAAACAAATAAAGAAAAACAAACAAGCAAACAAAACCCATCACTGGAGCTATTTCCCCACAACAAAAACTGAGAAGAGGTCCATGACCCTATATCCTCATCTCTTCTCCCAACCTCTTTCATTATCATTAATTTAAAACAAGTTCAATGTAATTTTTTAATCAGTTTCCCTGATCACACACTGACCTGATTTTCAGCCTCAAGATAATGTCCTTCAAACGAGGATTTTCTGAGCAGTAGGATAAGCTGCCTCATTTTTTCAAAAGGACAGATTGCCTCTCATCGAATATTAAAAAAAATCCACAATGTTTGTTTGCTTGTTTTTAAGAAACTTACAACCCTAGCTTTTACATTATTAGACATTAATTGTTTCCCCTACGCACGTTATTATGCAAAGCTGGTCGATTTGATACTTGATTTGACTGTACATAATTGGAAATCATGCTTTAATGCATGGAAACAGTAGAATATCAGGCAAAGCATGATCACTACGGTTCGGGTTGGAACTTTCCGTCGATTTTCTTTTTAAATTTACAACAGCATCCTAAAAAACTACCTATTTTTTTGTCCTCCCCTGCAAACAGAGTTTTTCTTCTCTCAGAGGGACATGTTATCACCTGTCCCTGGCAAATGTTCTGCGTACGTGCCTACATCTTTTATGTGGATACGTTTTTAGTGTGGGCAGGCGAGGGGGGCTTTGTTGTGGTCTTGTGTTTTGTGTGTGTGTGTGTGTGTGTGGTTGTGTGTGGCTCTGTGTGTGTGGTGTATGTGGTTGTGTGTGTGTGTGTGTGTGTGTGTGTGTGTGTGGTGTGGGACGAGAGAGAGACGAGAGAGAGGAGATAAGAGGAGAGAGCAGAGAGACAAGGAGGAGAGGAGAGAGAGAGTTGTCATGAGTGAATATAAATGTGCGTGCTCGCATCTCCCGTGAGTATGTGAAACTGGGGAGCGTCATTTGTCCATTTACGTCACTGTGGCATAAGTGTGTGTGCGCAAGTGCGCTAGAACAAGAGAGAGTAGAGAGAGAGAGAGAGAGATAGGAAGAGAGAGAAGGAGAGAGTTGAGAGAGAGAAGATAGAGAGAGAGAGAGGAGTAAGAGAGTTTGGCATGTTTATAGGTGAGTGCATGTCTGTCCGTGCTGTAACGTCTACATCTTTTATGTGGATAAGTTTTTGAATGTTCTGCCCTAACATCACAAGCGGTTTTTGTTGTGTGTTTTGTGTGGTGTTGGTGGTGTGTGTGGTGTGTGTGTGTGTGTGTGTATTGTCTTGTGTGTGTTGTTTTGTGTGTGGTGTTTGTGTGTGTTCCAATTTGTAAAAGTGTGTGTGCGAGAGAGGTAGAGAGAGCGAAGAGAGAGAGATGAGATCTTAGAGAGAGATAGAGAGAGAGAGTTGTCAATGATTGAATATACGGTGCGTGCTCTTTATACACGTGAGAGTGGAGACCTGGGAGCGTCATTTTGCGTGAGTGTGTGTGTGTGTGTTGTGTGTGTGTGTGTGTGTGTGTGTGTGTGGTGTGTGTGTGTGTGTGTGTAAAAAAACCATCCTCCTCGTGTTGTAATGTGTCAAAACTTAATGTTAAATCTCATTTTTTACTTGAATGTTCGCACTAACAAAAGCGTATTTTTCGGATGTCTTCATGATAAAATTTTGTCTAAAATTCTATTCTTTAACATTGCTAGTGTGTTTTGTCCCACCCACAAATGTTGGAATCTAGCCAATTTGGCTGTAATCTGATCAGTCTCATTCATCCCCTTGGCAGAGATTTCTGAAACGGATTTTCCCTTTTTTGTTGTTTTCTTTTTTGGTTTAGTGGGAGGGTGGTTCTGATGGTCCACGTAGGAGCAAAGAATTGTTGTACACACACAATGACTGCAAATTTGCTTAGTCCGAACCTCTCTCCGTGTACTAGGGTCGCAATCTAGGTAAAATTTATTTCCATTTATAAAAAAATAACCGAATTCATGTTTGGCATAATTAAGGCTTATGGCGCTGTGCGCCCGGGTGCGGTGTGCGCTCGGGAAGCCGGGGGCGCGCTAGAGAGAGAGAGAGAGAGAGAGAGAGAGAGTAGAGAGAAGAGAGAAGAGAGAGAGAGAGGGAGAGAGAAAGGAGAGAGTTTTCTGGGCATGTTTTACAGGTGAGTGATGCATGTTGTCTTCTGCGTAACGCGTGCTAACATCCTTTTAATACTTAATGTGGATAATCTTTTTGAGTGTGTGCAGGGGAGGGTGCGGTTCTGTGTGTGCTGTGGGTGTGTATTGTGGCTGTGTGTGTGGTCATGTTTATGCGCGCGCCGCCGCGCGCCGCGCGCGTGAGAGAGGAGAGAGAGGCGAGAGAGAGTTTGTCAATGATGAATATACTTGCGTGCTCGCATACCGTGAGTAAGCAAACTGGGAGCCGTTTTTTTTTTTTTTTTTTTTTTTTTCTTTGTTCTGTTTTTTCTTTTTTTTTTCTTTTTTTTTTTTTTTTTTTTTTTTTTTTCTTTTTTTTTTTTCTTTTTTTTTTTTTTTTTTTTGTTCTTTTTTTTTTCTTTTTTTTTTTTTTGTTCTTTTTTTTTCTTTTTTTATTTTTTTTTTTTTTTGCTGTGTGGTCTGTGTGTGGTTTCAGAGACTTTTAATTCTTTATGCGATTCCATATCAGGGGGACTAAGCTTCACGTAAGTGAGGGGGTAGGGTTCGAGAGGGGAGAGGGGTGGAGAGGTACGGACAACATAGATTCGGCCAATCTCATAACGAAGAATACTTAAATTTCTTATACTCTCTCGGTCTATGCAAAGCATGCCTGTCTTCATACTCTTGTCTGCCGTGTCAGGTCCCCAGGTAGTCTGTCTGTCGGTCGCTGATGCGTTCAGTGGTCGATCGTAGAGCGACAATAGTCACGACACTATCTGAGGCAGGGATATCAGGGCTTTTCAGGGGTAGGCCACGTCGCGAGTGCGGGTGCTCTTCGTCGCGGTTAGACATCATGCATTACCTAGAGTTATAGACGGGCGTCTTCCGAAGAGATCCAGGTCATCGTCTGGGGCGCGTTTTTTCCTTGTTCTTTTTTCTCTCTCTTTTTTTTTTTTTTCTTTTTTGTCCTAATTGTGTTCTTCCTCTTTGCAGAGAGAGAGAGAGAGATAGACAGAGCAAGCATGAGAGGAGAGGAGAGAGAGAGATCTTTCTTGATTCCTCGTACAGCTTAAAAATGAATTTTGGTTTATTGTTACAATTTCCTGATTTTACATGATTCCCCGTCAATGTTAAATGTCTTCTTCCCCTGCTAATTTTTTTTCCTTTTGTTTTTATATGTCTTTCCGGAGGTTATTTGTCATTTATTCTCCGGTGTTCTCATATATTTATTTAGGTTTATACGCCTTTTAAAGGTCCAGCTACACACTATGTATCTGTAACGTAAATCGGTCTTTCCAGTCAGTCCAGTTGTGTATGTCCCCTTTCATCCCTTTCCTCCTCTCCTCAATTCCTCCCCGCCCCCTCCCCCCTCCCTCTCCTCCTCTCCCCTCTCCCTCCCCCGCCCCCCCTCCTGTTCCTAATCCCCTACATTCCCTTATCATAACAATCTTCCTCTGCTCAAACGCTGTATCCTACATCGTCTGAACAAGGCTAAAGGTTTGACCCAAGATTCTCGCATTGACCAATCCGCTAAACGTATCACTTCACAGCTAGGCTGGTCGTTCAAAAGAATACGGGCTACGAACTATGCTGCTTCTCTCTCAATCATATCTCGCTCTCTCCCAGTAGCTCGAACATCTGTACCGGAAAGTGAGTCTTCCTGAACCGCCAGTCCCAATAAGCCCTCTCGCTTCCTGTCCTACTCGCCTCTGGGTGGAATAGCGAAACACGTCCAGTCGTTTCTCTCTCGTCTTCCTCGTTCCCCGTTCTCCTTCCCGTGGCTGATTCTCTGCTGTCCATGGCCCTGCCTCGTTCTACATCTACCTATCTCTTTTCTTATTATCTCCCCCTGTCTCCTTCATGTGATTCTCTCCCTCTTCCTCGTCTCATCCTCCGCCTGTATATCCTATACCATTCCCTCTAGCCTATCTCTAAATACTCGTTTTCCTGTCTGTCCTATCCTTTCGACTGTTCCTTCCTATCTCTTCTACCCTCCTTATCAACCATCTATCGATCGCTTTCTCTTCAATTCTCTCCATACGAACCGACAATCGAACGACCAAAAAGACCATACTGGCAAAACACCACCCGCCCTCGTCCCTTTCTTGTCTCTGAACGCAACAACAATAAACCCATCGAAAAACAAAGGCAAGGAAGTAAAAAACTGTACTTACAATTGCAAGAGTTTTTTCTCGATCCCTCGTTGTATGACAGCAGCAAGTACCTAGTCAAACAAACCACCCCCCAAAGAAAGTTTTTCTTCAATACAATGCCTCTTAATCTTCCAAATTGTGGTCGATTCATTGTAGTAACAGAAGAGGTGTCCCTGTGAACCTTTTTTAAGCAGCATGAAACAGAACCTTCATCTTGTGTTATTTCAAAACGTATGGAAGCAATATATGTGACATAGGTTCATTACAGACAATGAAGTTTTCCGAATGTGTTTAATAAAACAGTCACATTTTATTTCGCCGTCACCACCAAGGATTGAAGAGCAAGCAATTATCGAAAATATCGTCGAGCCATCAATGTCTTCTTCATAATACAGTATTACTGCCAGTGGTACCTGATAAACGTCTAACGATCCTGTTCAGAGCCAACTACTGATATACTACACGAACACACAATTCTTTTTAAAGAGTGCAACTTTCATTTTTTAAGTGATGCAAAGCATCTTCAGCTTCATGTCTGAAATGTTATTTACAAATGTTGTCAGCTTGGATTAGATTGGCGTAGGAAAGGAGTTCTCAGGAAGCATCCTGGTATCTCTGTTCGCACACGCTGACCGCTGAAAAAGCCACACAACACAACACGCAGGTTTTTTTCCAATCAGGGCGCGAGAACGGTGAGGAGGGAGCGGTGGGGTCGGATGGAATGAGAGATTAGATTAAGGCAGGTGTGAACAACACGTGAGTGCGTAAGAAGAGCCTTGTCGGGCTGAACATGACTCTGTGTGTGCGTGTGCGCGCGCGGCGCGCGCGTGCGCGCGCGCGCGCATGTGTGTGTGTGTCGTGGTGTGTGTTTGTATGCGCAGCATGTGTGCGTTTGAGGAAGAGAAATGACAATGGACAATGCTTTAAACAATGACAAGAGTTAAAACAACCCGCATGCCAAGGGAGTGCATGCGCAATGTTTCCACTTAGTGTTGCCCAGCTCTGCCAACAATAGGAGAGAGAGAAGAGAGAGAGAGAGAGAGAGAGAGAAGAGAGAGAGAGAGAGAGAGCGAGGTCGATCTTGGATGCTGGCCTCTCAGCCCTTGTACAAACCTACAGGAAGACGGAGGAGGAGGAGGAGTGTGTGTGTGTGTGTGTGTGTGTGTGTGTGGTGTGTGTGTGTGTGTGTGTGTGTGTGTGTGTGTTGCAAGAGACAGACAGACAGACAGACAGAACTAACAAGTATTAGTCAGACAGACAGACAGAGAGACAGGAAGATAGACAGACAGAGACAGGGAGACAGAAAGACAGACAGACAGAGTGAGGAGACGGAACGACAGCCAGACGGAGGAGTACGCAGACCTGGTCTCGGTGCAGAAAAGAAAAAATCGATGGAGACCAGTACAAAGCCTCTAGTGGGGAAAAGGGCAGCTGGCACGGAAAAAAAAAAACAAATTTTCCATAGCCTCTTCCTAGCCTTATGTGTGTGTGTGTGTGTGTGTGTGTGTGTGTGGTTTGTGTGTGTGTGTGTGTGTGTGTTGTGTGTGTGTGTGTGTGTGTTGAGTACAGGACGCAGAGCACAACGATGACTTGGAAGGTACAGGCGTCACGGTGGTCCAGTAGACAAAGAGGATGGATACTTCGCTTATGTTTTTTTTGTTTTTTTTGTTGTTGTTGTTTTTTACACCGCTTTCTTTCATATCTAGTCCCATGTGATGGACTGGCGTACTATGTTTCTGCTGAGAGTCAGTCTCTGGAGTGAGACGAGAAACTGAAGTCCAGGCAGCAGGCAGTGCTAAGGGCATGGAACAGAACCCGCTGCGTTAAGGCAGGTGATCTCTGGAGAGAAAAAACAACATTCGCATAGAGTCACACACGCGCGGGGGGAGGGGGGTGGGGGGCACAATCAGCTACCCTCCCCACCACCACCCATACACACTCTCCTCTCTCTTTTACAAACACACACACACACACACACTCTCTCTCTCTCATTCTCAAACACACGCACACACACACACCACACACAACACACAACACACACACACAACAACACACACACACACACACACACACACACACACACACACCACACACACACACACACACCACACACACACACACAAAACACACAGACACACAACACACAATCACACTCACACACACGCACACACACACAGACACACACACACACACACACACACACACACACACACACACACACACACACCCAACACACACACACTCACATGCATCTGTTTGTCTGGTCTTTCCTTCTCCCACTACCTCTCTCTCTGTGCGCGCACGCACGCGCGAGTGTGTGTGTGTGTGTGCGCGCGCGCGCAGCGTGCGTGCGTGCGTGTTTTGCGTGCGTGCGTACGTGTGTGTGTGTGTGTGTGTGTGTGTGTGTTGTGTGTGTGTGTGTGTGTTGTGTGTGTGGTGTGTGCAGTGTTGTGTGGTGTGTGTGTGTGTGTGTGTGTGTGTGTGTGTGTGTGTGTGTGTGTGTGTGTGTGTGTGTGTGTGTGTGTGCCCCGAGCCGTTTCGGTATATCAGACAATTCTAGAATTATCCCGATATTTTTTGGAATGTCAGCTTTGTCAGCTGACTGAAATCAAACCATAGCGGTAGTCAAATTTACCGCAGTGGAACGCGTTTTCAAACTACTCGCACCTTCAGTTACATCATCAAATCAGTCTTGTTGCAAAGCTCCCAGACGTAAATGAAGATAAAAGTAGGCAGCAGAAGATGAAGACAGAATCGCATGTGCGGGGCGTATTTTCAACACCCGTTGGCCACAGTCAACGATGAGGACAAGGGCCACTTACCTTACAAATTATTAACATTCTACACTACATCAATGGAAGTTGGTGAAGGCGACTCTACTGCACCCCCCCTACCTTTTTTTTGTTTTGCAAGCACAATTCATCAATGACGCTGAAGACATTCATTGTGTAAGATTCTAAAGGGGTAGGGTTAGGTGGCGGTTAGAACAGGGGCTGGGTGAGGTTTGGTTGGAGGTTCGAGTGAAGCTAGTGTCAGGGCCACGATGATCAATTCCAGAACTGGAGGCTCTTTTTGGGTGATTTCCCGTTGCTAATGCCTGAACGTGCTGCCCCGGACAGTGGAGGCAGCGGTGCACACCACACCGTTAGGAAGCCAGGGGTCAACCTATCCCACCAGGAGTTGACCTAGAACCGGAAGGGAAAGAGGTCACACCACACCGTTAGGAAGCCAGGGGTCAACCTGTCCCACCAGTGTTGACCTGGAACCGGAAAATAGAAAGAGGTCACAAGACAACCGTTACGACCTTGCCGCTTTGTCAACCTATCCCCACCAGGTGTTGACCTGGAAACCGGAAGGGAAAGAGGGGGACAGCACACCGCTAGGAAAACATTCCAGGGGTCAATTCCAGCAATCCCACCAGGTCTTTGACCTGGAAACTTCGGCGGGGAAAAATGAAGGGGGAACGACCTAGAAACAGTGGGAAAGAGAGCATTGAAACCTCAATTCCCCAGAGGAAAACATTCGAAGAAATAGAACATCTACACACAGAGCAGCAGACTTGACGCTTTGTATGTTCTGGTATTCAGCTCTCTGTCGACAAAAGCCGAGGAGAACTTCGGGAGTAGAGCGCAGCGTGAATGATCAATAGTGCTGGATTCCAGAGACGTGTTGATTGCTTTGAATGACCTGCACACACGGTCACAGTGCCAGCCAATCAGCTGATCGAGAAGCTTTTGTCGCTTTTGACAAGCTGGCGTTTGCCTCGTGCTATACAGAGAGGGAGAGAGAGAGAGAGAGAGAGAGAGAGAGAGAGAGAGAGAGAGAGAGAGAGAGAGAGAGAGAGAGAGAGAGAGAGAGAGAGAGGAGAGAGAGAGAGGAGAGAGAGAGAGAGAGAGAGAGAGAGAGAGAGAGATGAGAGAGTGAATGAATGATGGTTTATTCATAAAGACCTCAGCCCCTCTTAAAGAGCTGAATAAGCAGAATGAACATTTCATCATGCCATGCAACAGGAGTACCATAACTATGGCTATGGGAGGCACATCATGCAACGCCATGAAAGTACTTTTTCTCTATTTTTAAAAGTCTTAAATAAAAAGCAGCGATGTATTGCGTATAGCATCAGGTTTAGTGCATGCCATCAATAAACTTAGATTAAATAAACACGGTTCTCCCATAATACTTAATCTCCAGAAAATGTATTCTAATTCCTTTCAAGCTTTGACGACAGAGAGAGAGAGAGAGAGAGAGGAGAGAGAGAGAGAGAGAGAGAGAGAGAGAGAGAGAGAGAGAGGGGGGGGGGGGGAGCCCGACAGGGCAGAAGTCGGGCAGGGATGAAGACGTGGCCGCACTTGCTAAAGAAGGGACTGATAGCCATCTCCTGGAGTCTTCAGCTTCGGTGACTTTGTGTTTCTTCCACCTTTATTTCTCTATTTTAGATGTCGGCTTCAAACAATCAATGAATTCGTGAGAGAAATAAATGTTTAAATCAGTGCCGTATCATCCAAACAGTCTGTTGACATACACGCACGATACCTTCACCCCGTTTCCACTTGTGAACTGAAGCAAGGTTTGATGAGCTTTCACCGACAAGACAGAAAGCACCCTGACTGGGGAAGAACGTATGGGTGAAAATTTGCAACTCTGAATATTTAAAACTCAGTACCAGTAATTCATTCATTCATTTAGCGATTCATTTTGTTTGTAGCCCAGCCGACCGGCAGAACCGAAACAGCCAGCACAGCACGGGCATCTTGAAGCCCTGTTGGAGAAAGCTGAACATCGCTCTCGGGTCACGAAACTGAAACTTTCGTTTGTAGCAGCATTTTTTTTTACTGCTCGGATACGTGTGTGGGCCCCTTACGTTGACAGCCGACCGTAAGCTAACAGCAATGCACACTGCCTTGTGGATGTAGCTGACTCATTCTTTCCCCACAGCCGCGCGTGCATGACACGTGTTATTCATCACATCAGCTGGTACAGCGCGCGCCCTCAGCACAGTTCCCCCACACTGGAAGATGCTGTTTATTACCGGCATGCAGGTTCTATCTCCCCCCCCCCCCCCGTCCTCCCCCTCCCCCCCCCCCTCTCTCTCTCTCTCATAGTGACCAGGGATAGTGCGGACAGAGGCAGTGACCCGGTTCTCACTAATCGCACGTAAAGCAGACGATACCATGGTATGCATTCATTCATCAGGTAGGGGAAGAGTGCACTGTTGTTTTGTTACAGAAATCGTATTTTCTTCTAAAATAACACTTTTTAGCGGTGTATTCTGTACTCAGTGCATTAACTACAACACACGTATTTGTCAGTGACTGGTAACAAAAACACAGAAAATGAAGGCAAACTGCTCTGTTCAGGACTGCTGTGAGGTTACGGCGCTACTGCTAGCGTAGGGGGCCTACACAATGCAGTTCATGGGATATGAGAGAAACAAAGCCAAGAGAAGATCCAAGGAAAGGATAGGAGACGCTCCCAAACAGTCCTCGCAATCTCCTGTTCTGAAGAACATGTCAAAAACGACGAAGGCTGCAGAACCACGAGGCGCTATGGTCAGCAAAAGAAAAAACTGAAGTGGTGTGGGGCACATGTACCGAGAAACACCGAACTCTTCAAGATCATCCTGTAAAGAAACAGTGCAGAGAGAGAGAGAGAGAGAGAGAGAGAGAGAGAGAGGAGAGAGAGAGAGAGAGAGAGAGAGGAGAGAGAGAGTGGACAGGAAGAGGTTTGCAACAACACAGTCTCTTGGACACGACCTTCAGAAGTGGAGACAATTAGCGCAGCGTTTGTCTCCAGAATAAGTGATTCTGCGGCCCCGGTTAGGTTTAACCAGTCCCTGAGATAAGTTTCCAATTAAAAAAAATCCCTCGCCTCTCTCACCGTGAGAGCGCAGGAGACCATGGACAGAAAAGGAACGGAAGCCAAAGAAGTCAGGAGTCAGAAGAAGAATTGAGACAAAGCGGGAAGGTGTGTACAGGCTAAGTGGATCAGAGAGATAAGCAGAGGCAGTGCCAGAGGCAACATTCAACTTGATGCTGGCGGTGTTGTAGACCGCTCTTGTGGAAGTATGGAAGTGAGTTTCTTCAACACGTGGGCACGGTATTGGTGACGTGGAGCCTTAATAGTGGAGGAGTTAAGATTTATGATCTTGCGTTTTTTAGTAGAAAACATTTCCTCTTGCCCCCTGTGTTAGGAGCAGTGATCGATCAAAGTTTTCAATAACTGAATTTTTGACACATTCAGAATACCATAGCACCAGCCAAAGCATCCCGCTGCCAGTGTCGGGAAGCAGACTCGCGCCTGCTCCAGATCTGTCATCGCCGCTAGCGGTGTATAGTTAGACGAGTCAACCACGTGAAAAGTAACACGTTTCACTTGGTGTTCTATTAAGTTTCTTCCGTTTAAATAACGTTTGAGACATGTGAATATATCAATAAAATTGAGAACAGAAATGTCTACATACATTACTTGTGATCAGGGAAAAATACATATAAGACTGATTAGGTTGCAAATATTCCGATGAGGGTGCAAAAAAATGTATCACCGGTCGTGGCCACCACGCGCGGGCGAACGGCTTTGTTTCATTCTTGGTGTACTGATTTTTTGTCTTTTTGTAAAATCAAGTTTCAGCGCATTTGGAGCGGCTTTCAGCATAATGCGCTATTGACTGTGACTAAACAACCTTTTCACAGCTGGTGAGTTTACATACATTATCTTTAATCCAGTTTTATTTCCATTTTAACTTTTAATGATTAAAAATCGGTTTTTAGATATTAGAAAAATATTCACGTTGTTCTTCTTAAGATAAAGACTGCATTCAGCCAGAATTCCAAAGCGATTTTTTTTTTTTTTTTTTTTTTTTTTTTTTTTTTTTATATTACTGCCAGTGTCTGTTTGACCACAAATGCCACAGTTCTTATTTACAAGAACAATATCAATTATAAGCTCGTATCAACATTATGAATTTGAATTAATTGTATTGATAATAAATGCTCAAATAATAAAAAAACAAAAAATAAAAATCAGTTCTGTGAACTTGCTAAGTTGGTTGTCATCATATCGGAATCAAAACTGATCAGTGCAAATTGTATGGTCATCCATTGGCGTCAAAACTCAGGTTTTGCTTTTTTGTCTTTGTTGCAGTTCCGAGTCTGTAGGCAGTCAGAAATAGCGGCGATGTCTCGTGACTATAAGAGGATAGACGACCCCAGTGTACCATTTTCCCTCTGAAGAAGTCATGACTTGACAGTTGACTGAAATCTGTGCGCTCTGTGCCAGAACCCATTAAGCAAAGCACCTTTGATATGCCCAGCAAAGGGAGCAAAAGGAGATGGAGCAGGGTATACCTACGTTGCTTACAATTTGACAGCTTTTCAGGAGTTGGGTGAGTCCCCACTTTCTATTCCATTGTCTAAACTGGATGAAGGAAATGGTTTTGAGGAGACCTTGAGGAAGCACAAAAAGCTTCTTGGCACAAATCCTGTCGTGCAAAAATAAGCAACACTGTTTAAACACAGGAAAAGAAAGCCAGCAAGTGACAAACCCAGTCCTGTGAAAACACGGAAACTTGCAGATGAATCTAGCTGTGAGACAGATGAGATGGGCACAGGACCAACATGCTTTTTCTGCAATGGATCTCCCGGTGCAGCAGGGCTTCATCGAGCTCTCACTTTGCCCCCTGGGTGATAAAGTTCGTGCACATGCTCAGCAACTGAACGATCAAGAGCTACTCACAAAACTTGCTGTCAAACATGGTGGCAATGGATTGTCATTATCACATTAAATGCCTGTCTGCCTTCTACAGACGTGTACCAGCAAACCAGGCACAAGAATCAGAAGAAACAACAAACAGATCAACAGCACATGCTATTGCATTTGCTGATGCTGTGGCTTATATTGAAAGCTTCCGAGATAATCCCCAAACAGCCCCTGTCTTTGGCATGACATTTCTACTTCGTCTATATACTTCTCGTCTCTCACATTTTGGTTTTTAAATGACGAAAAGGTACATTCTACACGCCTAAAAAAAAAAGACTGAAGCAGCCATATCAGATCTGAAGTGTGCATATCAAGGGAGAGACGTCATACTTGTATTTGACAAAGACCTGGGTGATGCTGCTTTGAAAAAAGTGTGCGCTATTGATTTGATGCTCTTCAATTGGTCAAAGCAGCCCAGATCATAAGGAAAGACATATTGAAGGGAAAAGGGGAATTCAAAGGAGTCTTTGAAGACAACTGCCAAGAACAGTCAGTTCCAGCATCTCTGAAAGCGCTCATGAGCTTTATCCTTGATGGCCCAACATCTATTGATCAATCAGAGTATGATGCAACACCTCAAAGACAAGCAGTTCTCACTCTTTCCAAACTGATTGTTTTTGTCAGTTGTCAAAGGATTGGAAAGGACACAAAATTTCAGCGCCACAAGAAAGACCGAGAAACCCCTCTACCAGTTTATCTTGGTCTGAAATTGCGCAGCAGAAAGAAAGAAGGGACTCATTACCATACTTTCTGATCTTGGACTTGGGATTTCTTATGACAGGGTGATGTCAATTTCATCTGAGATAGCACTGAGATAGCACACAAGGTGTGCAGACGATTTGAGGAGGAAAAAAGTTGTTGTACCAACAAACATGAGAAAAGGTTTGTTTGTAGCTGGTATAGCTGACAATATAGACCACAATCCCACTTCAACGACCTCATCAGATTCTTTCCATGGAGCAGCATTTCCCTCATTCAGCACAGACTCAGTGAAGATGATGGTGAACAGCAAGAGAGGCCACTTATTGAGGATGGAGCAAACAGCCGAAATCACACCATTCCTTTGTTGCCACCTGAATTACACCAATGTGTTTCCTGTGCCTGACCCACACCAGAAACATCTGGTGCCTCCATTACCAGGAGGTAATCAGCAAGACATCAGTCCTGAGATTCAAAGCTGCACCAAGGAGTATGCCTGGTTGAAACATGTCTTAGCAGCACTGGAGACAGAGCCTGTGAACAATGAAGATGGAATTTCATGGGTTGTTTATCATGCATCTCTTCAGCTACAAGATAATATCCCATCTGCCATCACTGGACTCCTACCTCTCCATGTGGACAATGCACACTCCACTTCCCTAATCAGACATGTCATGACTGGTAAAAAAAGCACCCACCCAACACCTCAATCCAGGACAAACACCTGTGCTTTGGCATGGACCAGCCACTGTTTGCCTTGGCAAAGGGAATTCAGTGGTGCTGGCCAGACACATTGGGTGAGAAACACTTTGTCATCATGCTAGGAGGCCTTCACATAAAAATGGCAGCGTTCAAAACGCTTGGGGACTGGCTAGTTTTAAGGGTTTCAGATGATGGAATACTGAAGGGTTCAGGATGGAACACTGCCATAGCTAGCCGGACTGCATCCTCTGGTATTGCTGAGTCGTTAGTCAAAGCAGCTCATCTGACCAGAACAAGGCATGCCCACCAAGTTACGGCAGCTGCATTACACATTTTGCAGTGGCGTGCATACACAAAGTTTCTGGTGTCAGACCCGAGCACTCCTTTGGGTTTCCACGACTGGAGCATGAAGATGGCAGATGAACAGCCACAGTCTGCATACTGGACTACGGCCCTGGACTTCCAGATATGTATTTTTCAGCTTGTCTATGCAATCCGCACAGGACACTTCAAGATGTATGTCAAATGCCTGACGAAGTTGGTACCTTGGATGTTTGCCATTGATCATGTCAACTATGCTCGCTGGCTGGCAGTTCACATCCGAGATTTGGCAGTGCTGGAAGAAAACTACCGTGACGTATTCCAACGGTTCCAACAAACCACCTAGTATATTGATAGCAAATGAGTCCTAAATAGGTCAAATCTTGGGATATAAAAAAGGCAACTCAACAGTCTGTCAACTTAGGCAATAAGTATAGAGACAATCAAGTACTTGAAACCCCATCTTTCCTTCTAGAAGTAGCTGAATTGGTTAAATCTGATACCAAAACACGTAAAGATAAGCCATTAAGTAGTCAAAAAATACTTGACCTACTTGTTTTTTAAGTGACGAAAATGCTTGTTTTCATTTTCAAAAATAAGTTTACATAATTTTTTTCTGCTATAAAGGTAATCACTGTTAGTTATGAACTTTGCAAAAACTAGTTGGAGCCAAAAAAAATGTAAAAAAAAAAAAAAAAAAACAATAAGATTTTAAGGACTTTGACCTACTTTTAAATGACCTACTTTTTTAGAGTCTTACAAGTTAGCTTCAATATAGGCTTGGCTTCATACGTCTCATAGAATACGTATTCAGGGTTATTCTGAAGCAGTTTTTTGCTGCAAGAATGCATTGTTTTGTGCAAAAAAAGAAAAAAGAAAGAACATGACACACTTACCTAATTAAATGTATGGCCATGCCCTCCAGAGGTCACACCTATTGTGTTTCCCTCTCTCATATCATTCAGAAAGGGTCTAGGTACCCACATGCCAAATGGCATGCTTCTACTATGAAGTGCACGATTCACTGATATTTACTTCCTTAACTGCCCCACTATAAAGACAAGGTAAGCAGCAGAGTATTGGATCTTTTTGCAGTGGATTAGGAGTGGACTCCGAACAACCAGCGAGAAGAAAGTTACCTAAATCCAGCCGAAGAAGCAAGGAGGAATACCAAGTATTCGGTGGCATCTTCAAAGAGGAGCTTCCTAACTGACCCTGCACTCCTAACCTTGCTGTTGCCAGATCTGACAATACTTTCGTGACCTTTTCTTTTCATACAAAGACAAGAGTCCACACAGAAAGCTTGCACTGTTAAAGAATAATATGTCGCTAAAGCCAGCACACTGACACAGGGAAATCTGTTGTGACAGTCACGTTATACAAATCAAACGCAATGCAATGCAACACGACCTGGTGCGACGCCATACAGCTTAACTGCACCGCAGTGACATGCAACTGTTTATTACTCCTTAGAGGGCGACAACTGGTTTTGAAACGGTTTCAACCTGTCACATCTATAGTACGCTATTCATTGCGGAGCTGATCGCGGATGGAGGGCTTTGGATACACGCTGGCTCAATGGCAGAAGAATGAGTTCTCACTCTTAGGCGGCGAGTCCGAGTTCGAATCCCGTCATCACCCGACATACAAACAAATTCAATGTTTGTGATTCATTTTGGGTTGTCGTTTTGGTGGCATGGTATAGTGTTAGGCAAGGTAACCCCCCCCCCCCCCCCCCCCCTCCCCCAGCTCCAGCCCCCCACTCCTTTCCCTAATATTCTCATACAGTCTGCCAAATGATATTTCATGGGAGTAGATATTGAAGTTGAATGCAAACTAACCTAATGGAGATTGCCTTCGTGGTGATTTCAGTGCATTTCTGAGGACGGAGGTGTTTGTACCTGGCCCAACGGTTAATACAGTCGGATTTTCAAGGTCCGAGATTCAATTCCCGCTCGAGTCAGACAGACTCTTAAGAGCTTCTCCCTTCAGAATTAACGTGTGTGCAGATTCTAAGCCATTTCATAACCCTCAGATGAGACTTGAGATCGAAATTGCGTGCGTGAAGGCATGCACAACAAATATTGCGTGCACGTGAAATCCCACTCTATCTTTCGGAGAAGACGAGACAAGGGCATTGCGTGTCCGATGGGACGACCGACAAAAAGTCACGAACACTGGTGTTTCGACAGCATCACCGAAGAGGGATTCTGGGTCATCATGATGGCGAAATTCAAATCGTACGCATATACGATAAATCTCATCTCAAAGGTTCAAACGGAGAGAGAGAGAGAGAGAGAGAAGAGAGAGAGAGAGAGAGAGAGAGAGAGAGAGAGAGAGAGAGAGGAGAGAGAGAGAGAGAGAGATTTCAGCTACAGCTACTGCACGTTTTCACGAACTGAGTGAGAAAGAAAAATCCTATCTTCTGATCCTAAATTCCAAAGCCAAATTCAACAGCAGCAGCGTGTTGATGTGCAATTCTTAAATGTCACATTGAGACACACGACACTGGGTTCTTTCTGTACAATGTCTGGGTCAATTTGATTGTTTCTGCAGAAACATTCACCGTAAATAGGTCAGTGGCAGAAACGGCATCATCCGGTCTTTTGCCGGTGAGATGAGCCGCGGAATCGATGTGCACCGACGACTCAGGAAAGCGAAGCAACAGCATATTCAGCACAAAGTCGTGCCATGAAACGCCCACGTCAATCAAGTGTACAAAAGCTGAAATGCTCTCAAATTCAAACTGATCAGCATGATATTTCGAAAGAAATGCAGTTCCAGAATCTAGAAAAGCAAAATTAGACATGACCTCATTCTACGAGGCATTTTGATTGACAGCTGTGGTGCTTATCGTAAGAGTTAGTATCATTATCATCATTTCTCTTCAGCTTCACGAGAATCGCGTTTGCGTGTGTATGTTCGTGCGCGCGCGCTATGCGTGCGTGTGTGTGTGTGTGTGTGTGTGTGTGTGTGTGTGTGTGTGTGTGTGTGTGTGTGTGTGTGTGTGTGTGTGTGTGTGTGTGTGTGTGTGTGTGTGTGTGTGTGTGTGTGTGTGTGAGTGAAAGTGTGTGTGTGTGTGTGTGTGTGTGTGTGTGTGTGTGTGTGTGTGTGTGTGTGTGTGCTCGCGCATTCCTCTTTTAAAGGTTTCTGTGCGGGGGACTCGGCGCCATATGCCAATGTTTCATTTTCCTTCGATCTTTCGATTTACTGTCTTCGAGTTTTTTTTGTTTGTTTTTTTTGTTATGGAAAGACAGTAACACGTGATGTATCCCATCCATACCCGCTGTTCAATTTCAATACAATGTTCTAATCAATGAACCAGGAACTGACAGGTGCCTGGCTGGCTCAGCGGTCGATTCCTGAGCTTGTAGTTAGGCATTGGGAGTTCGAATCCGATAGCCGCCCGACATAAAAACTGCCATTCACGCTGCCTGTCTGAAAGTACTTGTTCTGCTGATATAGTGCAGTGTCAAATAAGCCCCTTGCTGCAATTCTCCTGGGATGAGTGTCCCCATCTGCTATATCACCTGGACGTTAAATCTCAATGAATGCACCGGTCAGAACGTAGGATGCTGCAATAAGAAGTATCATACCCGTGGATGGTGGAGGATACTTTAAAAATGTCGATCGTGTGTTTTGTCACCCTAATCACAAAGTTTGAAGCGGTTTGAAGACGTTCATGTTGATCTGTGCGTTTGAAAACAATGCAAGCTATCTCTCTAAAGGTCCTGATCATATGCTCAGAAAAAAAAAACAAACCAATCGGACCTGATAGTCAGTTGGACCAGATAGCATTGAGACTATGGGACTCTACAGCCACATCTTGAATGGGCATTGGGACGACGGTTCTAAACCACAGCACATTGTCTTTAAACCATCCTCTAACAATGATTGCCCGTCTTACGCCCTTTACGTATGACCCAAAAGAGGAGTGTACGACTCGTAGTTTTGCGAAACGATAAAGAAATACCAATACAGGAGTTACACGTCTATTAAAGCCTTAATCCTGCGACCATGATGTGTGTCCGACTGTCTCTCCCACGTTCAACACTACACGTACCAGAAAGAAAGATGATTTAGAGTCTGAATTCATGATAACGCGTTCTTTTTTTTTTTCAAGTATTAGTAAGACACATACTTATGTCTTGAACGTTTGATTTTCCCTCTGACAATTGCCAAAGACAGTCCAAAGGGCATTCCCGACGTGTGCCGAACTCATTTGTCAATGTGTTTCACATATCACGGGTCTGAAATCGTACGATATGAAACACCTCGTGTGGAAGCGCCTTTACGAGTGTATTAAAACAAGACGGTTAAAAAAAAAGTCAAATTTGGCGAGTGAAAATCTAACAAGAAGCGAAACAAAAAGCTGTTTTTCTTCCAATAAAAAAACGACACAGGAAAAAGATAACTCGAATTTCACGTGACTGAAAAAAGATTGTC
>JADBJO010004792.1:35848-43348 GCA_016801955.1 Conus betulinus | reverse complement strand
CAGTTTCAACCTTCTAACCCTCCTCCCTAGGTGCTTAATCAGTACCTAATGACTTGCAAAATGAAGGTTAACCCACATTTCAAACACGCCTGACGACCCCCCACACACGGGACAAGAAAGGAGTCTGACGAGTGCAGCTGCTTAAGCAGTACAGAATAACTTGCAGTTTCAGGTTAATCCCCACTCAAATAAGTTTAACGACCCCACAGAAGAGACAGGAAAAGAGTCTAACGAGTGCAGGACAAGTAAATGCGTCTTGTTTGTCATTCAGCCAAAACTGAATGCCATCACTTGGATACAAGAATAGCACAGACGTGCTATCCTACTCTTTTTCTCTGCTGAAAGAGCTTAACTCCGAAAAAAAATCTTGCCAGCGTAGCTAAAATAAATCTCCTGACAAGCCTAAGAATGCAAATCAAAACACACACGCTGAAACGTGAACAAAGGTTGAAGAACTAGTTTCATTGTGGTAGAGAGCGACAGGGTAAGGCGGAGTGTTGAGGGCTAAGTAGTCTTCCCCAGTAACACGCAAGAAATCGAATCTGAGTGCTGAGAAAAGGACGGGGAAAAAGATCTGAGATTCGCTCAGCAATGACTCCGACACAGGGAAAAGTGAAAACAGATGACTTCAAAGCGATGCAGAATAGCGACAATGGAGTCTGACTTGGTGACTTTAGCGGTCGCCAACACAAGAACGCAGATCCGTTTAATCAGCTCTACCTTCTAAAAGAATCTACTTTTAACTATTTGGTGAGGAGTCAGTGGACAATCAGTCAGAGTGTTTGCCTTTGGAACTGATGGTCTCGAGCTCAGACCGCTCGAGGGGTTGGGTATGAATTTTCATGGCTTGAGAACTCTCTGTCCACCCAGCAGTTAATGGGTGTCTGATCCTGGTCACTGAAGATTCAGGCAGAGGAAAAGCGGGATGGAATCGGTGTATTCCATCATACATGCTCCATACTTTACTGCCCTTACCAACATCAGTGATGGAACTTTAATTTCGTTTCGCACTACTTTCGCCACCTTTCAACATTTACCGCTACGTTGACTGTTGTTTACAACTTATGCTTGTTTTTCTCCTTTTTCTCCCTGCTGCTTGTGACGCTATTATCTTTGTTTAATTTCTTTACTTTGCGTTACAATTTTGGAAGATATGTGATGTGTAAATGCTATCACCTGAACTGGCGAACGGAGAAAGCTAGAAGTGTCATGTTTGCATCATTCAGCGCGTATTCTTCATTTTGTTCACTAGAGCTGACATCAAGGGGCCGAACAACGAACACACACAAATGCCAGTCATCAGTCGCATCCAAGTGATATTAACTTTACGTAGCATTTTGATCATCACCAAACACTTTGCTTTCGGTATAAGCTGGACCCCAAAGCCCGCATTCAACCTTGTCCTTGTTCTACAGTCCTCGGTGCCACTCCTCGTCATTCGTGACACTTTCATAAACATGACCGTTTTGAATCAGGCTGTTGAAGTCTGTCTACAGAGGTGAGGTCTTTAAAAACTCGGTGTGTATTCGGTTGTGTGTGTGTGCATGTGTGTTTTTGCACGCGCGCTCGGGTGTGTTTGTGTATGTGTGTGTGCGCACGTGCGTGCGTGCGTGAGTGCGTACGTGCGCGCACGTGTGTGGGTGTGCGTGAGTGCGCGCGCGCGCGCGCGCGTGTGTGTGTATGTGTGTGTATGTGTGTGTGTGTGTGTGTGCGTGTGTGTGTGTGTGTGTGTGTGTGTGTGTGTGTGTGTGTGTGTGTGTGCACGTGCGTGCGTGCGTGCGTGCGTGCGTGTGCGTGTGTGTGTGTGTGTGTGTGTGTGTGTGTGTTTTTGCTCGTCCCACTGGCATAAAATGATCGACGTTTTAACGAAGACAAAAGGGATTGAACATGCGTGTGAGTTTTAAATGCATACCTTTACACAAAGGACCTCGATTTAAAGTCTTGTCCGAAGGATCTGGCGAGGTTTCATAATCCCTAAAAAGATGACGACTCTGAAAATCTCTGGTAACCTGGTTGGCTTTGCTGGATTTGAATCCAGGAGCCTTGGGTTAAGAGAACAACGTTTTATCCACCTAGCCCCCACCTTCCCTTCTCTTCACTCCCCCTTCTTTCCACACATACCATCCTTTCTACACTCCTCCTGTTCTCTCATCTCTCCCATCTCATGAGAATGGTTGTTACGCAATGTAGGGCAACGTGGGAATTACTTCCATCCACGTTGAGCGAGCTGTTTTCATTCGCCTTCATACCAAAGAGAAATATGTCTGCTTAGGTAACGATGGAAGCAAGCACACACACACACACACACACACACACACACACACACACACACACACACACACACACACACACAACAACAACAACACAACAACAACACACAAGAACAACAAACAAAAAAACACTCAAAATATGCAATCTTCTCATCCCATGAAATACGAGCAATGGTGTGTGTCTTCCACAGACAAAGTATGGCTGCCTGCATGGCGATACGAAGAGAAGAAATGACAGCGTTGTGACCCCGTGTAAAGCACTCAGTGATGACAGTGGCTTTCTCTCTCCGTACAGCGTTGTGACCCCGTGTCAAGCACTCAGTGATGACAGTGGTTTTCTCTCCGTACAGCGTTGTGACCCCGTGTGTAAAGCACTCAGTGATGACAGTGGTTTCTCTCTCGTACAGCGTTGTGACCCCGTGTCAAGCACTCAGTGATGACAGTGGTTTTCTCTCCGTACAGCGTTGTGACCCCGTGTAAAGCACTCAGTGATGACAGTGGTTTTCTCTCCGTACAGCGTTGTGACCCCGTGTGTAAAGCACTCAGTAATGACAGTGGCTTTCTCTCCGTACAGCGTTGTGACCCCGTGTAAAGCACTCAGTGATGACAGTGGTGGTTTTCTCTCCGTACAGCGTTGTGACCCCGTGTAAAGCACTCATTGTTGAAAATGGTTTTCTCTGACCACGTGCAATGCACTGAGTGATGAAAAATGGTTTTCTCTGACCACGTGCAATGCACTCAGTGATGAAAGTGGTTTCTCTCCGGTACCTGACCTTCTCCCTCCAGTCACCCACCAGGAATTTACACAAACTAAGGCCTTGAGTAAATTTTAGAATGTTAAAATTTAAAACCGGATTCTTTTCAGCATTTTCATTGTGTCTGAAATCGAAACACTTTCTCTTTTTTTCACACGTGTATCAATGCCATTGTTAAATAGTTCCAGGGCCACAGATTTAAAGGAAAGGAAGAAAACATAGACCTTTTTTTTTCGCGGGAAGCCCGCTGACACAGAGACAGGGTCAGGGGTGAGTTCTACGGCCTGAACGTTGGCGTTTGGTAAGTGTGTGTGTGTGTGTGTGTGTGTGTGTGTGCTGAAGACGTCCTTGTTGACCTGCCCGTCTAAAACACAGTATGCTATATCTGTAACGGACATGTCACGTAAGTCATTGGAACTCATAAAGAAAGCTCCAATGACTTACGTGACATGTCCGTTACAGATATAGCATACTGTGTTTTAGACGGGCAGGTCAACAAGGACGTCTTCAGCACACACACACACACACACACACACACACACACACACACACACACACACACACACATACCAGCCTTCCCCCTTCTTTTTGCCCCTTCTCAACTTTTCTCTGTCTCTTTATCCACCTTATCTTCTTAGCTTCGACTCCCACGCTTCTGTAGTCTGGTGGCCCAGCAGATGTGCTGTAAGCGTATATGGATGAGCTCACACGCAGTGACGCCGCCCCCTTGGTGAAACTAACCCACAACACAAACCACTGACTGGACCGTTCACGCGCGTAGTCCCTCTCTTATGAATGGGTAAAAGGGTAAAGGGTGGGGGCTGAGGGACAGTACACGTGGAACAGGGGTGGGGGGTGGGGTGGGGGGGGGGGGGTGCTGGGGATGATGGAGGCAGACGCTGCCAGATCTGCACATGCCGATGGCCTGGAACATCGGAAAGAGCCCTGCCCCTTTTCCACCCGGCGAATTCTCGAGATCTGAACCCTCGACCTTACGGACCAAGGAGCGATGGCAAGCCAGTGAAAGCCCCCCTTTGGTTACTGCAGCTCATGTTAAGTCACTGAATCCGTCCGTAAGAGACAACAACGAAAAAAAACCACGTTTTTGATCGTTTTATTGATTCTACTGGCATTGCTCTGCCGACAGCAGGGACTGTTGATCTCATACCATGAAATGTAACACCCAGTAAGAAGGTTACATCCTTAAAAAGCAAAACAAAACAAAACAAAACAAAACTTCCCCTCCCCCCCTCAAAAAAAAAAAAAAAAAAAAAAAAACTTTTTAAAAATACATGGTGGCTGACAGCAGAAGACAAGCCACTCTGTTTTAATTTGATGGTTCTAAATAAAGAAAATGTTGAACTAATGAAAAAAAAAATCAAACTGCCATAAAAAAAAAGCAAAACAAAACAAAAAAAATCCACACGTTTAAAAAACAAAAACAAACATGCACACACACAAAAACAAAACCCCACCAAAATACCAACATAATAACAACATACATGCAAAGACTATATGGGTCAATAATGCACGTTGCAGACTAGATGATGAGAGTCCACCCTGGGCAGAGTGTACAGTTTTCATTACCTGGTCGCCAGATTGAAAAAAAAAAAAAAAAAACCAAAAAACTTAACACGTGGTACCCTGTGTACAGATTTAAAAATTCAGCCTCGTTTTCATTCAACGCCTACCTTGCGCTGAAGAGATCAAAGCTAAGTGACAAACTCGCTCATTTCATTGTCCTATTTGTTTGTGTCTTGCCTGAAGAAGACCTAAGAAGTCGAAACGCGTTGTGTTTTGTCTTGTGACTCGTTTGTCCACGTTTCTCTTGGCGGTTCGCTAACATTTATTCAAATTTGTTTAGATTTCCGCCTGCAGTCGTCTCACTTTGCAACCTGATTTAAAAAGCATGAAAGCGTTTCTGGAACAAAGTCATGAAAAAGATACACGAAGGCAGAGTAAAGAGTGAACAACAGTAAAGACAGTCCAAAACAAGAAGGGCACTGACAGAGTGGCAGACAGGAGAACACCGCTAGATCAGAACTTCCAGATGGAGGAGGTACTGGCACCCCACTTCCCACTGCTTCCCACTGGGACAACAGCACAAAGATGACTGGAAAACGAAAAAGGATTTTAAAAAAAATGTGCATCGAGCATATTCTGCTGAAACCAACAAAATTATGCCAAAGGGGGGAAAGACACACACTCATCACCTCACTTATGCATTTGGCATACCAGTTATCATTGAATGGAATAAGTGTTAGAAAGTCCCGTTCATATACATGAATAACGACGCTTCGCTTGAAAAAACAAGTATAAAAACAAACTGGCATCTGTTCGGCTCTGGGGCCCTTTGTCATCGATTATGTATTTCCCTCTTTTTTGTTTTGTGTTTTTCAGAATTGGTGCGAAAAGGAAACAATTTGTGTCTGGGTTTTATAAAAAATAAATAAATAAAAGGAATGTGTGTATTTGTGTTGGTACATGTATTTTTCGTTTGCTTCTATTTCATTTTTCGTTTTTTTCTTTTCCTCGCTTTCCTTCTTTCCTACCATCTTTCTTTCTGTTTCTTTTTCCTCCCCTCCTTTCTAGAGCACCGCCGAGCCTAGGGCATCAGACATCACAACCATCTTCTTTGCAAGCTTGTTCTAACCCTCTCCCTGCAGACGCCTGATCAGTACATAATGACTTGCAAAATGAAGTGTAACCCACATCTGAGATAGGCCTGACGACCCCACACAATGGGCAGGAAAGGAGTCTAATGAGCGCAGATTCTTAAGCATTACATAACAACTTGCACATGGAAGTTAATTCTCTGCTCAAGTAAGTGTAACGACCCCACAGAAGGGGCGGAAAACGTTTAACGAGTGCAGGACAAGTAACTGGTGTTGTTTGCCATTCATCCGAAACTGAAAGTCATCACAAGGCTTCAAGAATAGGAAAGAGCAGCTATTTCCTTCCCCCTTTCTCATCTGAACGGAGCTCCTCTCCCTCAAAATCTCGTCAGCGCTGCTAAAGTATATTTTTCTGGCCTGTCCAAGAATGGCAAGCCAATATACAAGCTGAAACGTGGACCAGCATCTGAAGAACCAGCTTCACAGCGGTGGGGTGAGTAGTGAGAGGTTCAGAAGTCTGTCACGATAACATGCAGAGGATAGAGTCTAATGACGGTAGAGAAAAGGACGGGGGGAAAACTCTAAGATTTGCTCAGTGACGATTACGAAATTGGGAAGACTTGAGACAAATGAGTTCAAAGTGACGCAGAATGGCGGTAATGGCGTCTTACTTGTGGCTTGAGTGACTTGTGGACTCTAACACAAGACCACTGAGCCGCTCAGTCCAAAGTAAGTTTTAACTACATTTAAATACGTCTGAGAGGGCTGTGTACATACGGTCAGAGCATTTATCATTTGGAACTGATGGTCTTGAGTTCAAAGCACTCGAGGGATCAGGTCTGAATGTCTATGGCTTGAAAACTGGCTCAGTCTACATGGCAGTCAGCAGTCAGGTACTTGTGGTCACAGGAGGTTACGGCAGCGGCCAACTGAATGGGCACCGCCTTCCGTTATGTCATGCTCCAAACACAATGAATCTCTGAACTACTGCCGTTACGACCTGCATCATGGGAGTCAACCCAAGTTTACTTTGTACCACTTTCGCCACTTTTAATTTGGACTACTTTTTTTTTTTTAACGATTTGACTATTGTGTACAACGTCTGCTTTTTTTTTTTTTTTAACTTTGTACCACTTTTGCCGCTTTTAATTAGTACTATTTCTTTTTTTCTTTCTTCTTCTTCTTCTTTTTTCTTTTTCTTTTTCAACTATTTGACTATTGTTTACAACGTCTGCTTTTTTTCTTCTTCTTCCTCTCTCCCACCTTACTCCACCGTTTTTACGCTACGCCCCGCCTCACCAACTTTGATTTTGTGTTTCTTTACTGCGCTATACGGTTTTGGAAGTTGTTTGATCAGTAAAATGCCACCACTTAAAACTGTACGGAGCAATTTCAAAACGTCATGCTTGCATGATTCAATTCATAATCTTCGATTTTTTTTTTACAGTTAAGGATGGCATATAGGGGCCGAACAGTGAATATATAAAACGCCAGTCGTCAGTCGCATACCAATCTTTATTAAATTTACATGTTATGTTGATCTCAGTCAAACGCTTTGTCGGTTTGGGATATAAGACAGCCCCAACGGTCTTCATTTAACACTTTCCTTTTTCTTCATTCTTCCGCTGCCACTCCTCGCCACCTGTGAGATTGTCGCGTACGTGGCCGTTGTGAATCCCGCCACTGTGGCAGCTGCATTCTGCCTACAGCGGTGAAGTCTTGAGAAAACAAAACTCTGAGTGAATTCTCTCTCTCTCTCTCCTCTCTCTCTCTCTCTCTCTCTCTCTCTCTCTGTGTGTGTGTGTGTGTGTGTGTGTGTGTGTGTGTGTGTGTGTGTGTGTGTGCGCGCGCGCGTGCGTG
>JADBJO010004792.1:0-27946 GCA_016801955.1 Conus betulinus | reverse complement strand
AAACACAAAATGGTGCTCACGCTTCTCCCAAGCCAAAAACAGAACACCTTCATCACGTAAACTAGTGCCTCGCCAAAACCGAAAAGGTGAAGAGGGCAGCAAAAGCCCAAAAGCAAGCAATAACGACAACCCAGGGTAGGCGAGACAACGAAAACAGAAGTCTAGACGAGGAAGCAGGAAAACAAAAAGCCCTATTAACCTAGTTTGTCACTCAGTCGGAAAGGTGAGGGCGAGTCACTGAAGGTAGCGAGAATTTGAACACAAGATTTTCTGTATGCCTCTCATACCACTCTGCTAGTATAAAGGGTTGTTGAGAGAAATAGCGCAAGTGTAGGAAAGGCAGTAAGGAGGATATAATGCGAACATAAAATGTAAAGAATATGAAAGGCGGTAAAGGAGTCAGTTTTGGAATAAGATATGGGAACACAATGATAAATGAATGAGCCCAACCACACGCCCTAAAAAAAAAAAACAATCAAAAAATAAACAAAAAAAAACGAAAGGAAAACAAAAAAAAAACGGGAAAAAATACATAAGGTTTGACAACCACAGTAACGAAACCCCACTAAAACGGAAGAAGAACTGAAAACAGACTGACTTCAAACAAACGATGCAGAGTGGACCCGCCGATGACCATAGATGAAAAGTAGAGTGACCAACAAGAAACACGAGGCCAGTATCAGTCGGCAAAGCATCTAAAATGATCATTATTTCGATGAGGGGGTGCGGGTGAAATGGTTTAAAACGTTTGCCTTCAGAGAACTGATGATCTTGACTTCAAATCCCCCTAGGGGCCAGATTAGATGTATAACAGAGTTTGAAAAAAAAAACTGATGACTAGACAACCCAGCAGTAAACGGGTAAAAACTGAACAAGGATCAGAAAAGGAACTAGAGCAGCGGAAAAAAGTGGGTGAGGTGGCCGCCTTCCAATCATGCCAAGCTCCAAAAGGACAGCACAAAGATATCTACCAGTCAACTGGCATACAAGGGTCACGTACTGGAGTTTACACACCTTTTCTTTTGTAAAGAAGTGTTATACAGTGGTTGGGCATTGTTACTACTATTAGAATAAATTTTAAATCATAATTCAATACTTTGGTGTGTTCTTTTTATTTGTCTACTCTGCACCGTTATGCCAGAGCTCTACCAGTTTGATTTTTTTTACTTAGACCCAGTCAACAGTTTTGGAAGAAGAAGGTGGGATGATGTAGATGAGGGCCTTACTTAACAAATAGCTTGATAAAGCTCCTGGATCTGGACGCAAGGACAGTTCAAGGAGCTCCACACTGTTGCAGGTCCGCAAGCCACTTTGTAGTGTCAATTCAAATCCTCTGTCAAAATGCGTATGGGGTCTCTCTCTGCTGTCTGCCGCCAGATAAGGTCCTGGGCCGTCTCTTTTTCTTGGGCGCTGCTGGGGGCGTACCAGTAATAGGGCTTGGTTTGCATGTCTTGAAGAAGGGTAACCTTAAGACGATGACCCAGGCGTGGAGGCGCACCGTCTGCAGGACAATGGTTAACACGGCGGAGATGTTTGGACCTGCTCCCTGAACGCTTAATTAGGTAATAAAGTTTACATTTGAATGCACCAAAGATCTTACGGTAGTTATAGTAAGTCAAAAGCGTCGAGTTTTGTTTTTCTCCTGGGGGTCTTCAGTTGCTAGGATATTTCACAACAAGCAAGCCCGTCGTACAGCAGCGACTGAAAAAAAATTCAAAATGGGAGTATATAAAAATTTCAGGTTGATTCCAAGGGAGAATTTCGTTAGCTGCGTCATTTTTTGTTCAGTGATGAATAATGCTGAGTTGCGTTCCCGAAATAGACGGAGGAGCAGTTCAGGGCCGAGGTCATTGGCGTTGTTGATAGAGTTGCCTAAAGGATAATGTGTAGATGAGATGCGAACAATAGAAATGATAAGAGCGGAGCAGCCGAAGTGTCAGGCTCGCTCGATACGAGATTCGTTATTCTTCGTTTTAGTCAGCTTCAGGGATGACATACAAGCGGCCGAACAGGGATATGTGAATTGTCAAGGGCAGTCACCTTGCATGCAAAATACCTTAGGGATTCACCCTGATAAAACGTTTCTCGTGGTAACGCGTTGTCAGCTTTAGGTGTAAAGCGGACAATGGGAAGCATAACATTCGAAACTCGTTCCTCCTCATCCTCCCCAACATACCGGCATTCGTTGAGACTTTCGTAAGTACGTGACCAATTTTCATCATTAGGCTAGTTAACCTGTACGAAGCACACGGAGAAAGAAAGGACCATGGATACAAGCGAAAAAAAAGTGCGCCGTAAGTAAGCATCATGTGGGGAGAAATGTCTTTCGGTCATTGCGCGACAAATTAAATGTCAGGGAGGGGGGTAGGGGAAACAAACAGGGGAGCTTACCAAAAAAAAACGGAAAGGGAGGGGGAGGCCCACGGGCAAACAAAGGGGGTAGCGTATACGGGGCACGAAGCGGAGAGAACGCAACAATGCTGACCCGGGGTGCAGCAGAAAGGGGAACAGCAGCAATTGCACTAATGCAAAAGGACCCCGAGGTCAGCTTTTGAGCATAGTAAACAGACCAATCGCAATGGATCGATAATACATAACCCTTATTGTATATGAACATTGAAAATCGCTCTCTTTTACTGTCACGTGCGCAGACAGGGTACAGATGGGCTAGGTAGTGCCAAGTCACACTTCTAAACAGAATGATTCGTGGATTATAGGGGGAGATCCAGCTGGAGGCATACGAGTAGGTCAGGGATGGTGGAAGATCTACAGCCTGAAACCTAAGTTAACATAGGGTGGCGATGTTATGTATAGACTATTACGTGATGGAATCCCTACAAAATTCTTTAAAACTATGTGAAAATAAGAAGAAAAAAAAAAAGAAGAGAGGGTTTATAATGGCGATGTTTGATTCTCTGGGGATTTTATTCAAGAGCATGCTATGGCTCAAAGAGGTAATTACACGAATGAAGTGCATCGAATACTCGTAGTCGAGGTCTGGTGCATTTACGACCAATAGCGGCGTGTGACCTTCAGGGTGGAAAAAGCGGGGCAACATGCACTTTAGAACATGTGCGCGCTTGTCAGCAGACCTCACTTGACAGCAGCGGTGCTTACGCAAGACCCCAAAACTCCCAAATCATCCTTGTGCTGGAATTACGCAACCTTTAAATGACATTTTTTCACGAGCGTAGGCAGCACTGTAACCTGTATAATACAGAACGTTCACGAGACGAAGAAAACGACGTTTAAAAATGAAGACGCGACAGTAGCCACTCCGCACGCCTCCCCAGACTGAAGGAAATGACTGTTTCTAACGCTCTGCTGGCAGCCATCTGAGGGAACATTACGCTGTAGAGAATATGGCTGCTGAGTGGATGGCTGAGAGAACGGGTGTGAGTGTCGCAATAGTTTCGATGTTTTGAGCAAAATGAAGAGGGTCAGGGTATGTTGTGACATACACCTAAGGTTGATGATGAAAAAGAGATCAAGGGATTTGGTGGTTTGAATTTGGAGGCAGGATTTTATTTTTTCAAACATTGCAAATTGGATCCATGAGGGTGGGCCAGTGGTGGGTGGTGGTGGGTGTGTAGTGTGTGTGATGGCTGGATAGTGAAGGAGGTGTGGGTGTAGTTTGGGTGGGTGGATGAGGCTGTGTGTGTATGTGTGATGTGAGGAGTGAGGAGTGTGTGTTGTTTATGTGGTGGTGTGTGTGTGTGGGGTGTGTGTGTGTGTGTGGGTGTGGTGGGTGTGAGTGCGACGCCGCGGTAGGTTTAGGCGGCAAATTGCTCGTATTTCAGATTATCTAGTGCAGGGGGTCTCTTTACCCAGGTGATTCCGGTAGTATTTTTTAACAACAATCTTTAATTCGACTGGCTTTCATGTGATTTTCCTGAAGTGTTATAGGGCTGCAAAACGTATACTCATAACGCAGTTCACGTTCTCCAGAACACCCAAAAAAAGACAAGGAAACTAATAAAAGAATCAGGATATGACAGGTGCCTGGTATGACTCAGGAGTCGGAACCAAGCATCAGCTAGCTAGAGCGTTTGTTCAATCCACAAGAACTTCAATAAAGAAACTCCAAGTGCTGCCTATCTTAAAGGACCTTTGGTCGTATGTTGCAAGGCCAACATGTTCCCTGAATCGCCACTCCCCAATGTGATTATCCTGATCAGACAGTTTCAGTGGACATTGAAACCTGAAGGGATCAGTGTACCAGTGGCGCTGACAACAAGAGAGTTCGAGAGATGGGTGGGCGAAGTCATTAATCGAGAACGACGCGGACCCGCTTTCATTTTAACCACAGCAGTTATGTTTAAACACGATGAAGATGTCCGTGCTGTCAATGGCCGTTTCAAAGGCAACAGTTGTATCTCTAAAGAGACCTGTTAAATAGTCCGTATCAACCTAATGCTTGAAGGGGGAACCGTTTGAACCCTGAGAGTTGACGAGACTGTAGACCGGAGATAGTGGGATGGGGGGCGTGGGGTGTCACTTCATCAACTCATCCTCAGCAATATGTCGTCCGTTTTAAAGACCCATGCACAAGTAGGACCTAAGATACAGTGTTTGAATTACCACATTGCGAATAACGCGAAAGAATAAAAATCTGAAGTTAGAATACTAAACAAAGATGTATTCAGTTATGACAACCTAGTGGACAATGCCCATGTCGAGATCACAACGGATAGAGAGAAACTATTTCTAGAACGAATTCATGGGTTTTTGTTTCCATGGTTTTTGCCATGTTGGTGTTTTAGAACCAATATGTGAAGAAAGAAGCGAATTTCACATACGGATTCTAGTAGAGGTAGTCTGTTTCCTTTTTCGTGTTTGGTTATTTTAAGGAGAGACATGTTGGTGTATTGTCCTTTCTTTTCCACTTTCGTGCATTTCATCGGATTCGCAGAACACTCCCAGGACATCAACTACCCTCACTAGGGTTTCAGCGGCGCATTATATGGCACGAGGTGTTTCACATATCACAGTGTGCGCTCTGCGTCAAGATAACGAAGATACGAGCAGGGAACCGTAATCTGATGTAGCGAAGGATACAGACCTGTTTGTCCCTCAAAACACATGAACAAAAACAAATGGAAGGGGTAAATAAGCTAACAATTCGGGGTAATACTCACCTAAGGAGGAATTCTTGAAGAGTGCCAAAACCACAGAAACGACAAATTTCCGTTTAACTGCGCCGGACTCTATGGCCAATGGAGAGTTCTGGAAACCCTTTTTACTGCGCAAAGGGCGATTAACAGCATTCAGCCAATACTGGTAGTTCACGATCCAGAAATATCGCTTTGTTCTGACTAAAGAAAACCGAGGTAAAAAAAAAAGTTTTGCAAGAAAAGAGGGAAAAAAAAGAAACCAGAGCGGACACAACCTAGGTTCTAGTTCAGCCAATTCCATTCAGGACCTCTCATCTTCAAAACAAAAGAAAAAAAAACAGAAGAGCCCCACAAACCAGAACCAAACAAACCCAAGCGAAGCTTAAACGAATGACACAGAGAGACAAGTTAGACTTCAAGTTATAGTTAACATTGCAGCCCTCATGTGCTAAGAGCAGACACAGGGAATGTTGGAAGTCCTCTGCATCACAGTGATCCAACATAACTCCAGGGAAAATGGTGACGTCCACTGCGCCATCACTGTGCTCCCATACAAAGGGAATGGTGAACGTGCCGTCTGCCATCGCGTTGCCCTCCACATACAAGGGAATGGGGGGACGTCCTCTGCCACCACGTGATCACACCTGCTCAAGAATGGAGAAGTCCTCTGACAGACACGTGACTACAAAATAACACAGGGGAATGGGTGACGTCCTCTCCATCACGTGCTCCACCTCCACAGGGAATGGTAATGTCATTGACTAATGATGAAGTGTTGGCGATGTTCATATTTCTTAACTCCCCCCCTCCCCATTGCGGGGCTGTTTACCGGTTGTCACAGTTTAATGATAAGGAGCAAAACATCCACCATTTTTCATATTCTCGCAGGCAGTTAGGCATCACAACCACCAGTTTCCTACGTTTAATGTGAACAATACAGGATACTCCTACTCATTACCATGGGGGACAATAGTGAGCCTGAGGAGAGATACGACAATAGGAAAAAACACTATGTGAAGTGAGAAACTGTGCATATGTATGTGTTATCGTCGTCGGCTCTAGTCGAAAATTACTTCTAACGGCGAATGTCACGTTGTAGAATTGTGGAGTGCTTTCACAGCATCACACAGCATAAACCCATGACTAAACACAGTGACCTTCCCCTCACCCCACTCCCCACTCCACCTGACGGTTTCTCTGAGAGTGGTTGAGAGAAAGGTTGTGTGAAAACCTGAATGGCCATGATACCTTGGGAGTCAGTGGGTGGCGGCGGAGGATGGAGAAGTGAGGCACTAGTTTCTCTGGGAAAAAAAAAAAGGATGAGTAGTAGGGAGGGACGGAAAATGTGTGAACGCTGATGGGGGCAATAGAATCGCCTGTGAGGTTATTGTGGCGCACATGCGACCCTGGACTGATTCTCTGAGAGTGGTTGGAGAAAGGAAGTTGGTGTGAAAATATATGGCAAATGAACGCTGTGAGTCAAACTGTGGCTGCATGTGTTGAGTGGTTGGGAGAGGTGGACAGTGACCTCAGTCGATCAAAGAGACGTGTTAATTAGACTTGATGATACCTGAGTTATTACGGACCTGGTGTGAGTTAGATGACTGAATCTTAGCTGGCACGAAACACGAACAAAAAGTAAAGTTGCTCAGCATAGCCCCGCCTACCACACGGGGCCTTTTCAGAGCCTCTGAACAACTCAAACTGAAAAAAAGTGACATCGTCTCAAGGAAACGTTCATCCTAAGAAAGAAACCATGGCGCAAGTGCAACAAGTATAGCAACATTTCCCGACATCTCAGAGCAGAAGAACACCAGGTTATACAAGAACAGACGCTAATGCCACGGGGGGTGCTATTCGGGGACAGATTGACTCGAAAAAAGAAACGTAAAATATAAAAAAGTTAGAAGAGATTTAACCCCAATAACCTGGACACGATTAACAGGTACGGTATACCAGTCACAACAGTAAAACGGTAAGTGCCAACTTGTATAGTAGTAGTACACTGCTCAGTGCGGAGTCACAGGATTACAAAGGCGAACAATCTAGTCAGCTGGAATAGGTCCAAAAAACATTCGATCAAACGTTTATTCAAAAGCACATTAACAACACAGGAGAAAAAAGTATCATGGAGCAGCGACGCAGGGGGAATATAAGTGAGACACGATGAGTTTAGAAAAATACAGAAAAACGAAGGCACAGACTAGAAGAGAGGAAGAAGTATGAGGAAGAGAGGAGAGATGCGAGTGCGACAGATAGACGGGAGAGAGAGAGGAAAGACGAAGGAACAGGAGAGAGAGATAAAGTTACCATAGAGGACAAAATTCTAGGGACAAGGGAGTGGAGATTCAGGGGAGTAAGAGGAGAAAGGACCGCACCAGACCAAGGGGCAAAAAAAGAAACGGAAATAAGCGGGCGTAACGGAGGCCCAAACAAGTTTGGAAGACCAGTAGCCAGAAATTTGCTGAAGACAAGGAAGTGCCAGTTATTTGTATGAAGGAGAAGCCCCCACGACATCCCAACCAGAAAAGAGCAAGAAATGAAATTGGACACCGATTATAGGCTGATGAGTCCGATAGAACATTTATCCAGAACAAAACTTCTAGACGTGGTGCCACTCACTTTGCATTAAGAGGCGCCCCGAAATACCACCACCACAAACACAAAACAAAGATAATGAAGAACACGAAATACGAAGTGCAAAAGTATAGCTGATCCGCAGTTGATGAAAAAAGAGGAAGATGAAACAAGTAATAAGTGGACACGCACAAGCACACACACAACACACACACACACACACACACGCTCGTGTGATCTGACCAGCTCAGACCGATTGAAGATTAATAATAAAATAAATGATGATAAACCACATCCATACACGAATAAAGACGCTTGCTTAGAAACAAACAAAAAAGCTGGGCACAAATTTTCAGCTTGCACTTTCCGATTTGCTTACGTTTATGCAGAGATTTGGTCTCCAGTTATGTCTTCTCTCTTCTTTGTGGGCAGTGGTGGTTGGAGTTTTTTGTCATGAAGAGTGAGGCAATTGTGGCTTGATGAATGAAAAAAAAAAACGTAATTATCATATGATGCCGGTTGTACTTTGTTTATGTTTGTTCCTTTACTGGCATAAAATTCTTCTTCATTTCATTCCACCGAGCCACTTTCCGTTATTTTTCTTCCTTTTTTCTTTCTGGCGAGTCCTAAAAAGTCTTTTGGTTCCTTGGTGCATCATAGACAACCCTCCTCCCTGCAAGTCCGTTTTCAAATGCTTCAAGAATGATCCTTCAGACGCTTAATCAGAACAGAAAAAGTCACAAAAACTAATGAAACGGTAAACCCACAACTGAAGACAAGCACTATCTACAGGGTTGCCCCACAAGTGTAGTACAAGTATGCCATCGTGTTTTTTTCACATCGCTCATCCGAAAGCGAAGGCCATTTACAGGGCCTACAGGAATAATGAAAATATATTGCTACCCTGACTCCCCTCCCAGGACGCTGTACCGATCTCTCCTGAAAATAGCTGATTTCCCTACAAGTTTAGTCGTGTAGCTGAGAGTATGACATGGACTGACTAGTAAAAAATGTCAGATAAATCCGATGGCTGGAACATGGACCATACACTTGAGGAAAGGCCAGTTTTCATAGGGGCGGGATGGGGGGAGGAGTAGGGTGTGCTGTGTGTGTGTGTGTGTGTGAATGTGTGTGTGTGTGTGTTGTGGTGTGTGTGTGTGTGTGTGTGTGGTGTGTGTGTGAAGAGTTCAGGCAAGTCTTCTCAAGAAGTGACACGGAAGGGTTAAGACACCTGAGTGTTAACAAAGGGACGAGGAAGAATCTTATCAACTCTGCATCGGCCCTGGAATTGAGCAAATCGAGGACAAACGAGCGATCAATCTGAGTGCAGAATAGCAGTAAGAATGGTTGTCTGACTTGGAAAACCGAAGTCACGAGTCGCTGACACCAGACTACACAGCGCATTGAACTCCGCACTGCGACTTTTGAACTCTACTTTAAATAGTTTGAGCTTCTAGGGACGTGGGCAAAAGGTCAGTTGCGTTTCCCAGCCAACCTGGTGGTCTTCCATTTCTAAAGACTCATGGGCATCAAAAAAAATAGTCGGGGTTGACTTGTGGACATATTCGAAAAACTCTCTCCTGTTTTACTAGGCTTGATTACTGCACGGAATATGATTGTGAATCGCAGGAAACATTTAGGCCAATGGAAGAAAGGCGGTAAGGCCCTGCCTTCCCGTCACTGCCATTAGCTCCATACATCGGCGCACCGGTTACAGTTCCCTGTCCGCATGGGCCCTGAAGCTAGGTAATAGTAGCCTTCTACAGTTCCCTGTCCCCATGGCCCTGAAGCTAGGTGAAGTATAGCCCTGAAGCTAGGGTGAAGTGTATGGCCCTGAAGGTGAACTAGGGTGAAGGTGTATGGCCCCTGAAGCTAGGTGAAGTATGACCCTGAAGCTAGGTGAAGATATTGCCCTGAAGCTAGGTGAAGTATGGCCCTAAAAGCTAGGTGAAGTATGGCCACTGAAGCTAGGTGAGTTAGCCTGTTACACAGTTCCCTGTCCCCATGGCCCTGAAGCTAGGTGAGTATGTGACCCTGAAGCTAGTGAAGTATGACCCTGAAGCTAGGGTGAAGTATGACCCTGAAGCTAAGTGAAGGTCAGTCCCCTGTTACAATGTTCCCTGTCCAAACCATGGCCCTGAGCTAGGTCAAGTATGGCCTTGAAGCTAGGTGAAGTATGGCCCTGGAGCTTAGGTGAAGTATGGCCCTGGAGCTAGGTGAAGTATGGCCCTGGAGCTAGGTTGAAATATTACCCTGAAGCTAGGTGAAGTATGGCCCTAGAGCTAGGTGAAGTATATCCTGGAGCTAGGTGAAGTATACCCTGAAGCTAGGTGAAGTATGACCCTGAAGCTAGGTGAAGTTATGGCCCTGAAGCTAGGTGAAGTATGACCCTGAAGCTAGGTGAGCGTATGGCCCTGAAGCTAGGTGAAGTATGCCCTGGAGCTAGGTGAAGTATGGCCCTGGAAGCTAGGTGAAGTATACCCCTGAAGCTAGGTGAAGTATGGCCCTGAAGCTAGGTGAAGTATGGCCCTGAAGCTAGGTGAAGTATGACCCCTGAAGCTAGGTGAAGTATGACCTGAAGCCCTGTATGACCCTGAAAGCTAGGTGAAGTATGGCCCTGAAGCTAGGTGAAGTATGACCCTGAAGCTAGGTGAAGTATGGCCATGGAACTAGGTGAAGTCAGCCTGTTACAGTTCCCTGTCCCCATGGCCTGAAGCTAGGTGAGTATGGCCCTGAGCTAGCTAGTATCGAGTATGGCCTGTGAGCCCTGGAGCTGATGTATTGCTTCCCTGGAGCTAGGTGAAGTATGGCCCGTTCTAAGTTTCCCTGTCCCCATAGGTGATGTTAGGGGGGTTTTTTTTTCTTTTGATTTTTTGTACTACATTTGCAAAATATTTTTTGTTTCTGATTTAACTAATGTTATCGCTACTTTTTAACTGTTGTTTTTTAGCTTTTGCTTTTCTTTCTTCTTCTCTTTTTTTTTATTATGGCTTGTGTAGCTGTGAAAAAGCACCAATCCAAACTTCGATCTGTTTTCTCTTGACACAATTCTTGAAACAGATTGTGGTGCATGGCTTTCTGCTCATAAACGTGATGGATGGAGCAATCCAGAAGAACCATGCTCTCATGATACAGTTCAATATTATTTGTTTCCTTCAAATTGGTATGATACACAATTGGGCCCAACAGTCGGTATTTAAATGTCGCTCAACCGTCGCATGCAAATGCTGTTTTACTTGCACAGTATTTTCTTTATCTTGGCCAGTTGGACACGGAATCCTCCATTAAAACTTGTTGTTCTTCTCTCTCATCCTTCGGAGACAGATCCTCGGCATTCGTGACACATTTCCGCGTACGTGAATGTTTTCAATCCCCAGCATCATGCCAGCCAAATCCTGTGTATGGAGATGACGCCTAAACAAGACTAGGGTGTGCTGGTTTTCCCTGTCTGTGGTCCACTTTGTCCCACCGGCACACAATGGTCTGATCTTGTAAAAGAGGAGAGAAGGGGATTTCATGTTGTGCGCCATTTTAATGCATGCGTCTGCAAATGAGGCTTTAAGCTGAAAGTCTTGTCTGAAGGATTTGGCGAGAGTTTTAGAATCTGGATAGATGTCGATTCTGAAAATCTCTTGTAACTCTGTTTAGCACAGCCTCCACCCTCACCCCCTATACTCCCTCTCCCCCTTACATTCCCTCTCCATTCTACAGTTTCTCCCTCCTGTTCCTTCACCCTGCACCCATACTAAAGTGAGTGTGTAGTTGCTGACCCATGAGGAGCTCATTGGATTCCAATCTTCATTCTCCTGACCAACACAGCTAGGAGTGTTGCTAGCTCCACCACCACGGTAAAAACAACAACAGCGCAGCAACAACAAACAAAAACAGCCACGATGTTCATTTCTATCACCCTATGAACTACACTCAGTGACCTATCATTGTTGCTGTAAGTTGTCTTCTGAAGTATGGCTGCCTATATGATAATACGAGGAGAAGAAAAGGCCACATACGCAATTTCTTCTTTCTATTGAATGAAACGAAGACAGACCACACACACACACACACCACACACACAAACAACACACACACACACACACGCACAAACAAACCAAACATCATCGTAGCGTTTTTCATGTGGTGACAGTGCCTTCTGCACGGTGGAAACCGCACTACTAGTATACCGCGATCATATTCGAGAGAACTGCTGTGCCTTTTCTCTATTCAGATCGCACACCAGAAATTCATACACCAAGGCCGTGAGCAAGTTTTCAAGTGTATACAGGCAGTCACAACTGGACAAACTTTTTCTGCATTTTTTTTTTTATGTCGGAAAATTGGTCCCCTCTCAATAACTCACATGTGCATTCAGGTATGTGGCCAGAGACTTTCCAAAGTCCACAGTGGTGAACAGAATCGTAGATTTTCCTGGCATAAAGATATGGTTTTAAAAAACAGAATACTATGGCGTGTGTTGTTGTGTGTGTGTGTGTGGTGTGTGTGTGTGGGTGTGTGTGTGTGTGTGTGTGTATGTTGTGTGTGTGTGTGGTGTGTGTGTGTGTGTGTGCCTGTCTGTCTGTTTGTATGTGACCGTGTGTGTGTGTGTGTGTGTGTGTGTGTGTGTGTGTGTGTGTGTGTGTGTTGTGTTTGCTTCGGGATGTGTGTGTGTGTGTGTGTGTGTGTGTGTGTGTGTGGTGTGTGTGTGTGTGTGTGTGTGTGTGTGTGTGTGTGTGTGTGTTTGCGCGCGCGCACGCACTACCCCTTTTTTTTGTTCAGGTGTATATACGGGGGCGTTCAACATTCCATTCCCTAATGTCGTTTCTACAGAATCCTTAGGTTGACTGCTGTCAGGGGTTTCTTGTGGTGTGGTGTGTGTAAATGCACAGTGCCACATTAAGACCCGTCATTCGTTCGCCAACAAAAAGACCAAAAATCAGGCCATGACAGGTGCCTCCCGTGTTTACTCAGTGGTCTCGAACCAGCTGACAACTATGTGTTAGGGGTTCCGATTCTACGGCCACCCAGCAAGCAAAACTGCCGTTATTTGCTGCCCATCTTAAAACGTACTTGTTCTAGTGGCATACGGCAACCGTTGATAAAGTTCGTAACCGCTACTCTTCAATGATAATGATACCCGTCTTTCTTATCATCTGGACATTAGACCTAACGCAATCAGCTCACCATGATTTGCAGGGCTGATATACGGATTATTCTACCAATGGGCAGATCTTGCTTGGACACCTTAACCAACAACATTTGATTGGGTAGAGACATCCGTGGGTGACCTGTCCGTTTCAAATACTGCATGCTGTATCAGTAAAGGCCCTTTTTACACAAGCCGTTTCAAGCTAATGGTTGGACAGGACCGTTTTAATAATCCGGCAACCATGAGACTGGAAGTCACTGCAGCCACACGTAAGAAGTGGACGGAAGCGTCCGTTGTAAACAGAGCACGTGGCCGTCAAATTCTCCTCCAGTAAGGATCGTCTGTGTGAGCCTCACAACGCTGCACCTAAAGATTAGCGTCGGATTCGCACATTAAGAACTGATAGAAGACAACAACAACAACAACAACAACAACAAACAAGCGAACAAACAAATAAACAGGGGTTGAATGCCTGAATTAACCTTTACCCGATCATGAGGCCCGAGGGATTATCCCGGGATCAACACTAAACATTGGGCAAAAGATGGTGTCAGAAACTGGATGCGTACTAACTACTATATGTTTTTTCTTATTTTCAATGAGACACATGTTTGGATCTTTGACATCTTTGGCACTTCTGCTGATTTACCCCCCCCCCCCCCCCCCCAGTCACCTATTGCAAAAAGCAATCCAAAGGGCATTGCCAATATATCACTAACTCACCAATTTTTTGCTACATTCTATGGCAACACATTTCACATGTCATGGGAATGAAATCGTCCGACTTAAACGATTTGTACAGAAAATCTCTTACAGATGTATTAGAAGGAAATGAGGATAAAGTTCGCTTTCTGTCGAGTAAAAACTATAAACGAGTAGCGAAAAAAAGAACTGTACTTTCCACTAAAACATAAATGGATGTAATTAGGCGTGAACAGCTTAGAACTGTACTTTCCACTAAAACATAAATGGATGTAATTAGACGTGAACAGCTTAGAACTGTACTTCCACTAAAACATAAATGGATGTAATTAGACATGAACAGCTTAGAACTGTACTTTACACTAAAACATAAATGGATGTAATTAGACGTGAACAGCTTGTGTAGCACGTTACTAGAGGAGTAAGTACTCGAAAATGCCAAACAGAATCTGAGGTCTTTCCGCAGTAAGTACTCGAAAAATGCCAAACAGAATCTGAGGTCTTTCCGCAGTAAGTACTCGAAAATGCCAAAAAAAAAACAGAATCTGAGGTTTCAGCTTTCCTGCGCCGACTCTTTGGCAATTGAAAAGTTGTAAGTTCTTCCTCTATACAAAGCCGTTTACAGAATTCAGCCAGTCACTTGTCCCAAAATATCCACGTTTACAAATCAAGTAAATATAAGAAACAAAGAAAAAAAAGGAAAAAAAAAAGTGCACACATTCTAGTTTCTTATTCAGCTTCTTTAATCTAAAACTTTTAAACAAACAAACGAACAACCAATAAATATGAAACAAACAACTAATAAACAAAAGCCCAGAAACAAAGGCTATCTTATGAGGTTAGACTTTAAATCCTACAAATTATATTTGGTCATTTCATGTTCTATATGCGCAAGAAATATAATGACAACCTCTGAGTAAAGGGTGACTGTCTGACGGAAAGTTCATTTTCTTGGAACCCCTCCCTTCCCGTCTGCGGACTCTGTTTACCTTATCCGACTTCAAGACTCAAGAGAAACAGCGCCCTTTTTATGTCGCGCAGACAGTTTATATCCCCCTGTTTCCTATGTACATGGGACAATGTTGGATATTTATACTCATTACCTCGCGAGAAAAACGTGAGACACAAATACGCGATGGAAATCGTGGGCAAAAATTGCGCAATGCAAGCATTGCCATCGTCGTTGCAGAACTCCGAGTCCTTCGCAACACTGCACACACACACCTACACCCCCAACATCCCCCACCTTTCTCCTTACTCCCCAGGATTTAACTCTAGCGTATCACCTGAATGGTGCCTACAAAAGATATGTTCATAACCACTCTGCTTTCGCACGTACAGTTAGACGTGTTCTACCACACGCATATACACATGCACAAACAGAAGAGTAGTAGTACGAACCGTGTTAGCCGGTCACTGAAAGGCTGACCACTGTGTTGTGTTGATGCTCACATCAGGAATCTGCTCCTTCTTGTCTAGGAGCCTCTTTTACCGCCCCCCCCCCCCCCCCACCCCCACCCTACCGAACTCTTTCCTGTTTTTTTACCCACTTATTCATCGAACTTTGGCTCTTCTCTCTTGCGCATTGTGGATTAATTAATGTAGCGTCGTGTTTATGGAAACTAGTCACACGGGGTGATGCCTCTCCCTTCACGAAACTGAAACGCAAATCACTAACTTGGTCTGAAATTTGTGAAATTCTGTTTTATGCAGGTGGTGGGGGTCAAGGCTGAAGGTGAATGAAATAAGAAAGAGGTGGGGGAAGACGCTGCCAGGACTGCACATGGTGATGGTCTGGCAGATTGGAAGGACCCCGGGCCCCCGCCCTTCACCCTGGAGAACTGTCAAGACTTGAACCCGTGACCTCATGGATCAAGAAGCCATGCCGATCCGACTTGGTGGCCACTTGGTTATCATACCCGATGCCGAGTTAACGGTACTGAATTTGTGCATTTGAAACAGCCACCGAAGAAAAGTTCACAAGCACAACCCGGCCGACTATATGGGGGCCTGTTCAGAGCTATCAAACTTACCACGCAAAAAAAGTCATACCTCAACACACACACACACACACACACACACACACACACACACACACACACACACACAGATGACAAGGTAACTAAGTTTCCAACATCTTCAGGGCGGAAAAGATTAAAGCATGCAAAGAACACGCCAAGAGCTCAATGTAATGGTCCCCGATATAAAAATAAAAGTATAATTAATGAAAAAACAACAACAGCAACAACATCATCATCACAAACAACAACAGCAGCAGCAACAACAGTTTAAACACACAGACCGAACGGGCAAATAACATGCACAGAAGAAGTCAACGAGTGGCCACCCTGAATGGTGTATACAACGTTCACTGCCTGATTACATGATTACAACTAAACAAAACGTGACACATCATTAACTGTGACCAAAAAAGAACGAAAAGATTTTTTTTTTTAAACAAAGACAGGAGAGAAAGATCGACAGAGGCGGAAAAAAAGAGAGGACGACAGTGAAGACGGACAGACCAAAAGAAGGCATAGTGAGTCACAGGGATCAGCAGAAAGGGGAAAATCATCAGAAAAACAACAATAACAACAAACAAACACAAAACCGCAAAACTTCCAGAAAGCAGTTCAGTCATTTGTAATGAGAACGTCCCCACAATCCTCACCAGAACAACGAAACAAAGACGAATGAAAAAGTTAAATAGGATAATAAAATATAGATAATGTGTATTTGACTAAAACAAGTGGAAGATGAAAAAGAAAATTACACACACACACGCACACGCACACACACACACACACACACACACACACACACACACACACGCACGCACGCACGCACGCACAGAGGAGAGAGAGAGAGAGAGAGAGAGAGAGAGAGAGAGAGAGAGAGAGAGAGAGAGAGAGAGAGATGAGAGAGAGAGAGAGAGAGGGGAGGAGCTCAAATCGTCGACAAGCCCATCAATTATAATACAAATAACATAAATTTCACTAACTCATCCATGAACAACAACTCTTTCACTCAAAAGCAAACAAACAAAAAAATAAAATAAAACCTAGCGTCTTTTCGGCTGGGGCTTTCCGTTTATTTACTTGTTTATCATTTTTTGAATGGAGTGTTGTCATCACTTATGTATTAATCTTTTTGTTTGCTTGTTTGTTTTGGATGTTGTTCTAGGCAAGTGAACATTTATCTTTAATCCAAAAAAATGTAATGTGTGTGTTCTTTCGTCAGTTTTATTTATTTATTTATTTTTTTGGTCACTAATTCTTCATTCCTTTCCTTCTTTCCTATCATCCTTCGTTCTGCTCTTCTCTTCCTTCTTCTTTTTCTACAGCACCTCTAGGCTTTGGTTCCTTGGAATCACAGACACCCCCCCCCCCCCCCTGAAAAACCAGTTTCAATGTTCTAGCCTTTCTCCCAGTAAGCTCTAAAGCAGCACAAAAATGACCACCCACAACTGAAAAAAAAAAGTGTTGCGACTCCATGGAAACCACAACAAATGAGTTTACCAAGTGCAGCAAAAGTAATTCATGTTCTTTGTCACTCAGCCCGAACGCAAAGCGCATTACTGGAGTGCGAGGATATTAAGGGTTTACCATCACTCCCCCATTTTTGTTTTGAAAACAGCTGATTATAAAAGAAATAGTCCGTGTCTGACCAGTCTTAGAATGCCGAGCAAATCATACAAGCTAAAACAAGGATCGTCATTTGAAGAAACGGTGCCACAGTGGAGAGATGAGGTGGAGCGGTGGAGGTTCAGAAGTCTTTCCCGACTATACCACAGGGGGGTAGAATCTGGTGAGTGTGGACACATGGACAGTAAAATCTAAGAATCGCTCAGTAACGTCCCCGAAATGTGAACATTGAGGACGACTGACCGCCAACTGCTGCAGAACGGCGGAAACGGCGTAGGACTTGCTGACCTTACCGGTCGCCGACACCAGATCACAGGCCCGTTAAATGGGCACCACTTTTTAACTAATTGTAATTAGTATGCCAGGGAGCTATGGTGTACTGTTTAAAGCTTTTGCCTTCGGAGCGGACGGTCTTGAGTCTGAACCACTGATAGATTCGGGTTTGATATCTTTGCAGATTGAACACTCTCTCTCCGTAAGTAAGCACTTCGCAGGTACTTGACTGTGTTTTGGGAAGCTAAAAGAAGTGGAAGAAATGAAGGTCTCCACCCTGTATCATGTGATGTTCCGGACACGGTTAACGCGTAACAGTTCACTGCCTCTATGACTATTAAGACCATTGGAATTGACCATATATCGAAAGAAAGAAATGTTTTCCCTATAACATGAAAAAACTGGTGTAATATGAAGTAAATATCTTGCGCTACTAGAACTGGAAGTCTTGAGGATGCAAAGAACGGAATCTGAGATCTTCCCAGGTTTGCTGCGCCAACTCTTTATTATTAGAAGACTTTCGAGCACTTCCTCTATGCAAAAGCGTTCATAGAATTAAGGCAGTCACACATCCTGAAATATACATTTATGTTTATAGATCTAAGAGGACGGGACTGAGAAGAAGAAGAAGAAGAAGAAGAAGAAGAAGAAGAAGAAGAAGTAACCACCACCACCACAACAACAATAACAACAACAGCAGCAGCAGCAGCAACAGCAGCAGCAGCAGCAGCAGCAAGCAACAACAGCAACAACAACAACAACAAACAAACACAGCAAACGATGAAGAAAACCGGAGTATACACATTCTAGTTTCTAATTCCGCATCTTTTCATTTAAAGCCTACTCTATCTTCGAAACAGAAGAAAACAACACAAAACACAACACACCAACAAACCAAACAAACAAACAAACAAGGGAACAAACAACGAACGAAACAAAAACCAACACCTAAAACAAAGTACACCAGCAAAGTCACTAAAACCCCAAGACACAATGCTGGCTTAAAGGGTGAGACTCCAATCCTTCTAAATAAATTCAGACTTTACATGTTCCACACTCACAAGAAATACTGACATCCTCTGACTGACGGGTTAAGCGTTCGGAAATGTGCATTGTCTTAGGACCGCTTCCCTCCCCCATCTTAGAACTCTCTCTGTGTTTTGTTCAAATCCCTGACTCAGAGGAACACACACCATTTTTATTCGCGCGGACTGTTTATATCACCCCTGTTTCCTACGTATATAGGACAATCTAGGATACTCCTACTCATTACCTTCGCAACAAATATGAGACAGAAATGCGCAATAGAACCTTTTGCGAGACTTGCGCAATGTACTACCATCGTCGTCTCTTGTCAAAAGAATTTCTAAACTGCGAACGTTCATTGTAGAATTTTGAAACAGGACACACACCACACACACACACACACACACACACCCACACACACACCACACACACACACGCACACACACACACACACAATCATGCCCTATAACTCACACTCTCACCTTCTTGCCTCCCCTCCTCCCCCTCCCCACGATTTCTCTCTAGAGCATCATCATCCTGTGGATGCTGCCATGCAAAAGAATATATTCCGACGCACACTCTACTCTCGCACCTGCATCTACACGTTCTCCCGTGCGCATCTATGTATGAGTACACATGCACACACACATACACAACTTACACCAACTACACCAGCCGTACAAACCATGTTAGCTGTCTACTCACTGGCTGACCAGTGCATGTGTTGTCAATGTCTACGTCAGGGAATCTGCTCTGCCTGTCTTTTAGCCTCACTCCCGGCCCCCCCCCCCCCCACACACACCACACACATCAACCTCCAACTCTGTCCTGTTTCTTTGTCTGCTTATTTGGCTCCTACGCTCAAACGCACTGTGGGTGTCTAAGGCTGCGCAGGAATGGCATAGCCTGTATGTGGACAGTCCGGCCGTAGTGACCGTCCCTCTGGACGAAACTAAAACACAAAACACTAAAACTGATCTGAAACGTGCGAAATCATCCTATTTCATGCAGAGGCTTAGAGGGTAAGGGTGGAAGGGGGGGGGGGGGGCTGGGGGGGGTGTAAGAAGAGAAGCGAGCGCTGGAAGTGGAAAGGGGGTTTGCTGTTCAGCCCGCTCACGGTGATGGTCTGGATGCTAGGAGAGATCGCCTCACTTTTGGTCTCGGAAACTGACAAGACGTGTTGCCCATTAGGGGCTACCAGGCCATGTTTGGTTACGTTTCTGAGTCGTGTACGTTGAGAAACAAACAACCCAAAAAGTTACTGGCAAAAACCCAGGCGACCACGCGAAGCGTTTTCGCAGATGTGTTCTAATCCTAAAAACAATTCATCACACATTCACTACCAAAGCACGCACACACGCACGCACACATTGCACGCAACGCACGCACGCACGCACACACGCACCCATGCACCGCTACGCACGCAACGCACACACACACACACACACACACACACACACACACAAACACACACACACACACACAAAACAAACACAACAACAAAAAGAGACGATTATGACAATGGTAATTGAAATTTTCCGACATCTGTAGGCGGAATTAGACCAGGCTACCAAAGAGGGGCATGCGCCTAATTAGATTCAATGGTCCAACATTTTAAATATAAAAATAGAATTACAAAAAAAGGGAAACAAAAATCAACAAACGATAAAGATGCAAACATCAGAGGACAAATAAAAACGCAGCAGACTGGGCAGGCGACTCTGTCCACCCTGGACAGTGTCAATGCCACAGTCACATGATTACAATGCAAAGTTGACCTGTCATCGATTGTGACCAGAAATTAAAATAGGTGAAAAGAAAGAGGCATCAACCAAAGACAGGGAGAAAGGGCGACAGAGGCGGAACAAAACCAATGGATGGGGACAGTTACGACGCGACAGGAAAACAAAGAAACGTACAGTCTACAACACAGGGTTCCGGAAAAGAGGCATTGACTCAGAACAAAAGTTGCTAAAGGCAGGCGAGTCATTTCTGTACCTGAGGGGAGCCTCCGGACAAATTTTTCCCCATCTAAAAACAAAGAGGAATTGAAATAGTTCAATAGGATACAAAACGAACAAAAAAAAACATAATGCGGTATTAAAAAAAAACAAAACTCGGAGATGAGCGCGAAAAGCAATTAAGTACGCGCGCCGCGCGACGCGCTGCGCGCGCGCAACACGCACCCACAACACACCACACACACACACACACACACCACACACACACCACAAACACAGCCCACTCACGGAGGATGATTACCCTCACTACTGTTAATAATAGAAGAGTAATAAAATCCCATCGATAAAAACGGTGCTCCACTCAAAACACCATAACCACCCAACCAACCAATCACATGACGAAAGAAACAACCTGAAGTATTTTCGGCACAGCACGTTAAGGTTTAGTATTTATTAGACCTATCGATTTTCATCCTGGGAAGTTCTGTCATTAAGAGGGGTTTCATTATTGTCCTGTTTTGTGCTGCCTGGAGTTTTGTCGTTCAACATAAACATCTTATTTTTTAAAAATTACAAGTGGTTTCTTTGATCGTCCGTACTCGTATCGTTGGTTTAATTAATTTGTTTTGGCGCTTCTTGTCTGCAGCGAATTCTATCTTCCTTTCTACTTTCTTTCAATCTTTTCCCTTTCTTTCCGTTCTTTTCTTCCTCTTTCTTCCTAGCGCGCATCTAAGCTTTGGTCCGTTAGGCATCCCAGACCACCCCCTTCTCATGCAGGCCTGTGCCAATGCTGCAGCCCTTGACTCCCTGCAGGACCAGTACTTAATGACGTGCAAACCCATGAAGTAACCCACAACCGAAGCAAGTCAAACGACCCCACAAGAACGTACAAAACAAGTCTAACGAGTGCAAGACAAGTGTTTCGAGTTTCGCGTCACACCACTGAAAGCAAAGGCCATTACTGGTCTGCGAACATAGGGAAGACTGACTGCTTATCCCACTCCCGTCTGCCTTGCCTGTCTCTCTGTGAAAGTCCAGCCACCTATCCTTGAAAAACATGAGTCTTTGTAGCTAATCTGTAGGGGTAATCAAGGCATCCTAAGAAATGGCATACAGCAAATGTGAAGTACATACAAGCTAAAATCCAGGATCAAAATGGAACCAGTTCTCACTGTGGTTTTGGTGAGGTGGACGGGAGGGCAGGCTACAGGGAAGTCATTTACTCGAGAATATGCAGAAGGGGAGGTCTTTCATGAGCGCCTGACTTGTTTTTTAAAAGTGATGATTTAAAAAGAAACTCTAAGGAAGTTCTTTCAGTTCAGCAACGGGCGCCGTGAAACTGGGAACATTGAAGGACAAAAGGCTTCAAGGCTTCAAAGGTGATGACGAATGGCAGCAACCGGGCGTCCTGACCTGGTGACCCCCTTCTTAATCGACAACGATAAAGGACCGTAGACCCCTGTTCTGCCTCACACTGCATAGTTTTTAACTATCTAACCTACAATGAAATCTGGGTGTGGCTGTGGTCCAAATGGTTAGAGTAGGCTTTTGCCTTCGCGAGCTGACGGTCGTGGCCCCCCGAGTTCGAACCACAAGAAGGTCAGGTCCTGGAGTTGTGAACAAACTGAAACTCTCTCTGTAACCAGCAGTAAAGGTCTCTGATTCTGGTCATGGCAGTGCCAGGGCAGAGGAAGAATGGAAGGGCTGCCACTTCCCCTCATGTTAGGCTCAAACTAAGTTTTACACCCCCCTGTAACACTTCTCTAACCGTATGTCTATTAGGCCATCATGCATTGATCTTTTTTTTTACAAAAAATGTCATGCACATCTGTCACTTTTTATGACTAGTTTTCAGCTGTTTTAAGTCTTGTTACTGCTTTGCTTTCATGACTTTGTTGTCGCGCTGTGCCAAGTACCTCCTAATTTTGACTTTTTTTTGAAAACTTCAGGTTTAGAAGAGATGCGAATATATGCGATGCTACGCATTACATTGTAAACAGAAACAAACCAGAAGAGTCATGGCTCGCACGATGTAGTTAATATTCTTCGTTTTCTTCAGTCAAGTATGGACATCCAGTGGTCAGGCAGCGGACATTTAAATGCCGGTTATCAGTCATGTAGAACTACTGTCTCATTTACACAGTATTGTCGTCTCAGCCGACACCTTTGTCAGCTTTGGGTGGGAAGGTGGACCCCAAGGTGGCTGCCAATATTCAACTTGCTCCTTCCCTGGGTCGCACCCACAGTCAGTCGTGAGATTTTTTCGCCGAAAATAATTTACAAAACAAAACAAAAACCTCCACTGATTAAATCCCGCCTTTAAATCCCGCCAGCCAAATTAGGTCAATGGGGTACTGTCTCAGCGAGGCTGCGTTGTGAGACCGTCTTGTTTTGATCTTTTATTCACTTGCCCACTAACTACTAAATGCCTTTTTCCTCCTAGGATAGAATAGACCGGGATTTGATATTGCATGGCGAGATTGGGGCCATGCATGCGTCTGCACGCGGGATACTGATTTCAAGGTCCTTTGCCGTGAAGGCATCTTCTCAGCGTCTTACACGTCTGCTAAACATTGTCGTTACAATCTCTTTGCGCGTTCGTGTTGGTTCAGTGGATATTCGTCTTCTTTTGTTCAGCACCTAGAGACTCCACGTGATAAAAGAACCAGTGTTTTTATCTACGAGACGAAAACCAATCCCAATCCTCCCAACTCACTCACTCCCCCTCCCATCATCACTTGCCTCCGTCACCACACCCTTCGGTCCTTGGTTTTGGATCGAGCACAACCCTCTTTGGTTTGTTTTGGGGTTCTTCTTCTTTCACGTTTTCAAGTCATTTTGATTTTGTTCTTACAATAATCTACTTTCTATTGTCTTATTCAATATTTTATTTAGATTTAATTTCTCTGCATTAAACACACATATACAAAATAAACCGTTATATGAACAGGAACTAACGCATGAATTCTACGATCAGCATAAACGCCTTTCGTGTATACTCATTTCAACTTGTTCTGGGAAATTGCATCGTGTTCATATGTCTAAACATTGCTAACAGTTTTCTTGGCTTCTCATTGGTGAACACAACGTGCCAGAGTTCGTCAGCCTTGTAACATTGTTATACCGAGTACAGAGCTGTCCAGTCTGACCGTGGTGGCCGTGCCGTTGTAATGAAATGGGTGCAGAAATACAGCCAGCAGAACCTCGTATCTTTCCACCGGGCAGTTCGACAAGGACGTTGAACAACGCTTTTCGTAGTCCAGTTTTCTGGACATCCAGTAAAAGCTCCGGCCCTTGTTAATAAACGTCAGGCCATCAGGCCCTGTGTTGCCCAGGGAGGAGAGGGTGGGGGAGGTATTGTCTTTTGTCAGGCAAAGGGGTACAAACAGACTGTGAAGGGGTTCTCTCTGACAGCCAAAGCTGCTCTGTCTTCTCGCTACTGTGGGAAGGAGAGGAGCTGAGGAGCTGGGGATGGGGGGGGGGGGGTGGGGGGGGGGGAACTAGGGAGGACTTGGGAAAGCACTAAAAAGAGGATGTGGGTGAGAGACTGTCATGGGTATGGGTGTGAGAGGGTTGGTTCGCAAACTTATGACAACAGTACCGCGCGCGCACCTACGGCAGCATTTTAGCTTCAAAACGGCACTGTTTTCTTGAAAATCTTGAATATTCACGAGGAAAACAAGATTATGCCCTAAACACCTCTGGACGGCTTAAATTAAGTAGAAAACAGTATTTATTTTCCGTGGAAACCAGGTAATCCGTCGCGGAAAACAGTGATTTTCTTTCTCAGAATAGCGAATTATTACGGATAATAGTGATTTCGCCCATTATTGGAACTTATCACAAAAAACACATAATTCCCCTCTGAAACGTGTGATAAATCGTGGAAAACAGATGTCCCCTTGAGAAAATAGCTAATCGTACTTGAGAAATGTAGTTTACCTTTTCCACCCCTGAAGACCAACGCTAATTATCACAGAAGACAGTATACTTATAACATGAAAATAACACAAAAGCTCTTATGCACGAAAAACACAGCAATGCTCCTGCGACAAAACATCTCATCGTTACAGAAACCTGTATCTTCCTTATGTAAAAACCAGATGATTAACACACACACACACACACACTATCACACACACACACACACACCACACACCACAACACACACACCCCTTTCTCGCTATGAAGAGTGCTAAAACATCTCCGTTCACTTGTCATTTCTTGAAATACTTGATTTTATCACAGAAAACAACACATTACCTGTGGAAACAGCTTGTTTATTACAATAGTCAATAGATTCTCTCTCGAAAACAGCTGATTATCATGGAAAACAGCAATTTCCCGGCTGAAACCAGAAATATACTCGCCGAAACCTCAAAAACAGCCTATTCCGTGTGAGAACAGCTAATTATTCGGCGCCAAAAAGATAGATCTCGTGCGTAGCAACACCCATAATTGGCATCGCGAAGAAAAGTCGATCACCTTTTCGTTTAAACAGCTCATCCCTTTAAACAAATAGTCACATAAGTCGGTCTCAGCTCCCTTAAAAAATAAAAAAGAAAGAAAGGAAGGAACGAAGTTACACTGAGGGGGTTAAGGTCACTTTCCTTGACCCCACGTGGAAAGTATTTTGTTTAACGGTTGATTCCACGTAGGCTTTGCAGAATAGTTTCCTGAAACGGCGTTATTCCTCCCTGACGGTGAAAAGAAGTAGTCCCACGACAAACAATGATCGTTTTTCCAGTGTATCACTGATGCCACCAGTGAAAATGGCTGCCCCACAAAAAAAAAACCAACCCATTTTCAAATAAACATGTTCCTTCATTTCGCATGCACGTCTTGACTTGTTTTTCGCTGGCTTCAGTGGCGGCCCAGCAGATGCAGGGTGAGGGAGGTTGAGGGAAGGAGGAGTGGTTGTGGGTGGCGGGGGGGGGGGGTATGAGATGCCTGATGTGGTTTGTCTGCAATTGTTGACAAACTGCGCAGACAGGTGAACTTGCGGCCTGGGGAGGGCATGGTACAGCACCTTTTTCCGCTCCCTGCTTGAGGCCGACCACGTGGTTTTTGTGCGGCGCGTGCATCATGTCTACAAAGATTAGGCCCGGTAAGTGCTTGAGGGTTGGGCTTGACAGTGTCTCAAACTCTAGAAAGCTTCTTTTGTTGGGTGTGGGCAAAAGAAAAAAATCAGGTTACAATTGTGTGGTAGAGTTTTTGCACGTGTGTTGTTGTCTGTCTGTGCGTTTAATTCGTTCTGCTGTCCTGTAGTGTGTTTGTTGTGTTATAGTTGGTTGGTTTGCTTGAAGTGCTTGTCTTACATACTTGGTTTATCTCATTCCGCGCGTTATACACCGTCCTCCCAACCTTGTAATATTACCCCCCGATGCCGCCTGTTCCGGGTTCCCCAGTCGGCACCAACCCCACCACATATCTGAGGCAGACTCTTCCACCGGCAATCCATGGGTAGCAAGTAGATATGGAGCCACCATGAGGAAGCCTGCATCGGAGTGAGACACTGCAGTGTGCTGCCAAGATCAATCGGCGGCGCCCGATGTTGGCTGTTGTAATCGCGATATGGTCGGAGGCACAACACTTGCTAAGCTCGTCACAGATGACAGTGGTTTGCCTCAGTCAAAGGAGGCCTGGCTTGAGTGGCGTGGCGTACACCCGCAAATACGTCCTGTACACTCAGACGATACTCAATGAGGAACCACAACTTGCCACAATCTTGTCAAGTCATCAGACAAACCTCGCTACAAAATGCACTGCACCGATTTTCAGCCCCTGTTCACAGATGGAATCCCAAAGTGAGAGCGAACGCCGTGTGAGCAGGGCATGACGGGCTACAAGATGTCTTCGGCACGACATGCAACGAGAAAATGGAGATGACCAGCGAGGATGATGCTGTGAGAGTTCCGGTCTTATCAGAGACTACATGATGCTCACTCACTCTAACTGCAACCAATCTACCAATTTTTCCACCCCCCCCCCTTTTTCCTTCCCCCCCCCCCTCCCCCCTCCCCGGCAAATTGGCTTGGGTGTCGCGTGTAATCAACGGAACAAGCGATTTGGAGGGTGGTAGGCCATCAGCAAGGTAACCGAGAGCCCTACTGTCTATGCACTGTAAGGCTGCTGCTTTGGTTTGTAGTTGCGTGCCTGACGTCTGTTGACGCATCACACACAGGGAAAACTGACCTTTCGTGTCGCTGCTGTTTTCATGACCCCTGCCTGTTAAAAAGAAAAATCCTCATCTCGTCTCTGGTTCGGCATGCCGTTAGGGTGAATAGATACCGTGAGTAACTTCGGTTTGATGGTGTGTGTCGCGTAACAAAAAAAACAAAAAAGAAAATTTTCAGGGACATTAAAGGATCAACGTAAGCACTGCCCGCTGAATAAGACCTGTATAACAGGGCAACAGTCTCTGTTCTCCAGGCCTCCTATCTGCACGGGCACATTCCATCTCTTGAATTCAGGAGAGGACATTGCCTTGGCAAGGCGACTTTGTAACGAATCAATCCAAACCATGGGACATGAGTGTTTTCCGCAAAAGACTAGACAACGGGTATGCGACGAGGTCCCCAAGGAATGCATTTGAACCAAAGCCTCAGTAACACATGGTGCGTACACCGCACGACAACCTGCTGACATCAGTTAAGAAAATTTAAAAAAAAATTACGACAGTATGGCCATATATAAGGAGATTCCCCTTGCTAAAGGGAATTAGCCCAGAGAATTGTTGAGGGAGGGAAAACTGTAGACGGGGAGGGATGAAGGGCGGGGAGAGAGAGATAGACGAGAGATAGAGAGATAGAGAGAGAGCGAGAGGAAAGAGGAGAGAGAGAGACGAGGAGGGGGCAGAGGGCTAGATACATAACTACAGACTGATAATACTGGGGGCAATCTTAGTCCTGGAAAAATATTTGCAGACCCTCCCAGTACAAGCTTTATGATCCTCCAAACGGCAGTCAACCTGAAGGATCTTTCTCTTCTCTTTCATTGTTCTCTCAGCGTAGCGCCCCCAACTGACCTTTTCGGGGAGGAAGAAGAAGAAGTAGAAAGAACAAGAAGAACAAGAAAGGAGGGGCAGGAGGTGATGGAGAAGAAAAAAGAATAAGACTGAAGAAGTAGTAGGAGGAGGAGGAGGAGAAGAAAGACGAAGAAGTTGTCGTAGTATGTAGTAGTCTCAGTAGTAGTAGTAGTTAGTAGTAGTAGTGTAGTAGTAGCCGCAGTAGTAGAAAATTAAGAAACGACAAAAAGTAAAAGCAGTGCCCTTGAGCAGCGTAACAGGTTGACATTCCTTGTGAATTGCCTCCTTGTTTACTTCACTCCCCCTCCTTTAAAACCATGCTGCTTGCATGTTGGTGCCTCTTCTTTGCATGTGCAATACGTGAATGGAGATCGCAAGCAGTATGCATCCGATACCTCCACTTCCTGTTGGTACTTTTTGTGTTAGTTCTCCCGCATCATCTCCATTCTTTGAGAGGACAGTATGAAGAGTGCCTACAT
>JADBJO010004791.1:145000-185557 GCA_016801955.1 Conus betulinus | reverse complement strand
CACGGTGAGCTATTCAACGGAGGAGAGAGTTCGTTGAGAAGCCTGTTATTATCCCCATGAACCCAACTAAGGCACAGAAGGGAGGGAGGCGGACATGGGCGGCCACTTCAGATAGGAGCGGATCTACCCGCAGTATGGCGGAATCTAAGACATAAGAGCAAGCTTGGAATGTTATATATATAGATAATTGATTATATAAAAAAGGGGTGATGCATAATGTTACAGGGTGGCATCATGATTTGCCGGGGGCAAAGGACTGCAGGTACTTTGAGGACTAATTTCAAGCAGTTTGGTCTGAACGGATGTTCGAAAGCAGGTTAACCTCAGGGAGACTTGTAAGACAATAGTCCTTGAAACACGCGACCCAAATTAAATTCTTCCCGCGTTAGTACTCTTTGCATATGCAGCAAAAGCCTCAACTGTTACTAGTCAACCTGATGCGGGTATTACTACATTGACGTGATTCCGCACGTGTTAGGCAGGGATTTTTATTGCTAACTAATTGTTTTAGCAAACAGTACAGAAGCGTCATGATTAAGACCATCATTGTTTAAACTCATAAAACTACAACTTGGTCACCCAAGCTAAAATACACTTTGAAAAATGCCGGGGCCAAAGTGCCGTCAAATGGCTTTGCAGTACCTCATGGCTGAGAAAAACAATGTTGACCACATAAAGGGGGCCTTGTTTGTGTTCTCCACCTGGTCGCCGGCGCCTTCTTTGTACTCTCTGTTCTCGAAGAAGGGGGGGGGCCGTCCGAACCCTGTTAAACCCACTTCCCCTCATGCTGGCTTCGCCAATTTCAAGACATCAAAGATATTCTAAGCATAGTCACAGGCCTCCTGAATGCGGTAATCTGGGTGTGATTACCGGTGCAGCTTACTGATTGTAAAGCTCATCGGTCACCGGTGACTCACAGTCGTAAATATTACTTCATACTTGTTTTTTAACATTCAATTCAATTAACAACAAACCAACAAACCACAAAAAGCCTGTCAGTTTTTAGACACACTGTAGGGGAAACTCGTTGGAGTGGACAAATTTAAGAGCACTTTTAAGGACCTATAGCAAAGAGCCTGATTTTTAAGATGCCAAGCCTTAAAAGGGGGGGCCCCCCCATCAAGAGCTTTAAGCCTGGATGAAACCCGGATATATAACAGCATACACCTCAAAGGTCACACAGCACCACACCATCGTTCAAATACATGGCACCAACAGTCTGGCATACATACCACACACGTGCTTTGGGATCCAGGCAATGCTTGCTTGCGTGGCACTGGCCGCACAGGGGGACACACACATATACACACACACACACATATACACACACACCCACATATAAACAGGTGTCACACGCACGTAGGTAGAAAAATCCACTGATAGCTTGACAAAAGAGTGTTATAGCAATTGAGCTGCTGGTCCCATTCCACCAGCTCACAAGCCCCAGAACGAAATAAAAAACAAAAAAATGAACATTTAACAATAAGAATGCAATGAAGGGGAAATTAGGCGAATAAAACACAAATTCTGCACTGAACACGAGGGGCAAAGCTGACAACTAAATTCACAAACACAGCATGGTGAACATGTGCACTTCTGTCCACTTCACCTGTCTCCCCCTCCCCTAACGAGTGCTGCAGTTATCGTTCCATGCAATATTAAAAACCACCCTTACTAGTTAGTCCTGCACACAATGATCAAAAAATATCTGAATCCACATGGCATAGGAACCAACATCACACACGACTACAACACACCACACACCACACACACACTGCAGGCACGAATCCATCGGTCCCAACAACAAGACACACATGACCAACACGCTACATGCACCACATCAAGCACACACAAAAGTATTACCTTTATTCAAGGTACAGTCTTGCAGTTTCTATGTATAGCTGACACTGCTTTTCACCCTAGAGGATCTAACTGTTGTCCGAGTTATACCCCCACCTGCGTCCACCCCACCTCAATTATCCCCCACAAGCACTGATAACCCCAATTGAACAGACCGAAGACATCATATAAACATTCTCCCCCGACCTCTCCTTTTGTTTGAGCTTTGTGTGTTAGTTATTTGGAGTTGTTATGGGGGGCAGGACTGGTAGCTTTAGAGTCAAGGTTTTGTCCGCAAACTTGTGCCGGACGTACTCAGCGAATACTACTGTCACATCCCGGCATTTTCTCTCGACAATTCTTCAAGTATATCGTGCGTAGTCACAGGCGCAGGTTAACAAAAAAAAAGTTGTAGATCGGGCTGATGAGAACGTACCTGAATAACATCGTCACAGAATACTGAGTCACACACAACAACATTTCTGTCATGTAAAGCACAAATAATGTGGATAAAAAAGGCACTATGCCGGAGTATGACACGGGGTCTTCGTGCTACACTACATTCTCGTGGAATTCTGGATACAAAAAACAAAAAATGAAAAACCTATTAGTTCATACCGACTAATCAAAAGCTGTAAGGAAGTCATTTATTAAATCCCTTTATGAATCGGTTAGAATGATTATGCTATTTTGCCGCTGGCTCCCAAAACGGCAGTAACCGGACTTTGATCCCGCGATGCCAGACCCCGTCTACCTACACTGATGAGGAAAACAGTTTTGGTGTTTTTATTTTTCCTCAAACATTCTGAATGTATTTGAATACTCCACCCTCTCCCTCTGATCTTGCACCAGCATTACCTCAACACCGTCAATCAACGCTGTGACCGTAAACATATAGTGTGCGCCTTTTTCGTAAGCAGGATGGCACTGGCATAAAGACACTTTGCAATAACGCTTCTCCAAACTTGCTGCGTCCCTCTGCGCATCTATATCCATTCCCGAGCTAGATCCCGACCGGATTGCGGAGTCGCTTATATGTTGATTTGAACAACCTCGCTCCTCACCATTGCTGAAGCAGTCCTAACCGTGTAGCAGATGCCGAGCATAACTGTACTGACAATAGCGACAAATAAAAATACTCCAACCCATTCTGTTTAGGCCATATCAGCTAGACTGTTTCTGTTAAAGCAGGGTCTGTTGTCTACCACAACAGGCGTGGACTGGACGCGGCGTCAGCCATGTGAGACTATCAGGATTCGCTCCCCAAGTAAGTGCATCACGAACTAACATCTCGGCAGCCCGCTGCACGTTTAAAGGACCTGCGAAAAATCTGCCATCTGGTGCGACCTGGGTCTGTGGTAGTGAACAAATGCGAGGCTCAATTCAGAACTGCAGACAGTCGGTATTTCCCCCCGTAATAACTGAGACGTTAGTGAAAAAGAATAGTGGAATGGGGTCTCTGCGCACAGTCTTCTTCACTGGCAGATGCTCATCTGTCGACTGTCCAGGGAAAGTTGCTGTCAAAAGAACTTGGATGCTAACTTCACAAGCCAGCGGCTCATTTACTGGATAGTATTTTACCGTACTAAGAGGGCTCTTTTCAATTGCATGGGGGTGGGTAAGGGTTGTTAAAGGGGAAAGTTTATTTCTCGTTAGGAACATCAAACAATTCTGTTTAATTGTCAAACCACGCTTTCCCTTTTTCTTCCTTAATCTAACTGAAGACTCCGCGTGTATGATGATTCTCCAGCTCTTATTCCAATACCAGGTAATACATATACCCCATGACTTTTATCATACCCAACCACACACACCGTGACACCACACACACACCAGAGCCCACAGGTCCAATAACTATCCCTCTCCCCCGTTGTCCCACATTGTTACCACCATCCCATGAATACCACAGGGCATCCCCCACTCCTAACGCCTTGAAGTAACTCTTGAGGGAAGAGTTTAGCAGAAAGTGGGGCAGACAGCTGACTGTGTGGACAATGTGACCTCAGGGGGGGAAATCAGGGGCCTCAAGAGGGTGTCCTTCTGTTCACTCTCCGTCCTTACACGGGCAGACTCGGCAAATTTACCTTGCCGTCATAACATGTAAACCGAGACCAGAGGGATGGGACAGGTTGGAAGAGGGAGGTGACAAAAAAGAAGGAACATTGAAAACTGGTACGTATTAGGGTCTCAAACTGATGGATCTTACATGATGGTACAGGCCTCAAACAAAGAGTGGATGAGACGTGGGAGGAAGGGGATGGGGTATAGATGGAGCCGAGGTATGCGGTGAGCCGTACAAAAACGCAATTAGCCTCGGCGGTACCTAATCTCCGCAAAGATTCGACTCCTCCCACTCCCTGTTCATACATACTGCATTGTGTGGCATGCATTCACAACTTTTCTTCACTCTTCACTGCTAGGAACATTCCGTAGGCAGGACTCCGACAGTTTTTAACGGATCATCACACCTTCCCTCGTTCCTGATGAGACAACAAAAGCACAGAACCGCTCAAAAGGATAACTGTAATTACTATCCTGCATTTCTGCACTGACACACACACCAAATGTGGTACACTTTTTGGCAGTCCGTTCAAACGCATGCGCTTGATTAGCTAGTGTGCATGTTAGTTCACAAAGTTACATACATGGAAGCACATGTTGCCAACTGCCTCACAACACGAGCAACTCTGACAGAACAAGACAGCATGTCTCACCTCACAAGCCCTCTTGCTGCATCCGCCACTTTCGCGGAAAATGTCTTCTTTACAAACAAGAAAAAAAAAGTTTTTTCACATCCAATCAACACAAAGATAGATTAACTCTTCACATGATTAAAGTCTTCTCTGCCAGCCTATGATATGATTTTTGGTTGTGGTTGTTTCGCCAACAGATACACCGATAAATTAAGGTTTTCATTGCATGTGGTGTGGGTGAATGCAATACAATTACCAGTATACACAAAGCCATTTCCTGTGCAACTGATCGTCTACACACACACCAGACCATGCCTTCCTTCTCTCTTCTGTTGATCTATCCCCTGTAAGCAGTGGTGCAATGTCATTCTCACCCTTCTTGAAAAGGTCTTGGACTTTAAACACAACGAGAACCATTAGTTTTCATCTCTACTGATATCCATGGCCACACGTCAGTGTCTTGTAATCGCACTCACTCAAATACTGTTGCTCTCATCTTTTGAATGACGTCAGCAATCCATCCAAGCCCCTTCCAACCTGACTATCAACTGTCCTCAGAACTGATCTGGTTTTTCATTCACTGGTTTTCGCAGTGCACGTGAGGAAACCAAGCCGTACTTCTGTCCCGTACGCACGCTAACTTAAACTGAGAATAATACGCTTGGAAACTATAATAAAATTTACTTTCAAAGCGAAGTGACCGAGGATGAAATGGAGCAAAATTTAGAAGAGAAGGGCTTAGTTACCACCACGGAAACGGACAACATTTGCTTGGGTCGCTTGGCAAAAACCTAACCCCTCTCTTTTCTAAATTAGGAATAATGGATACAGCTCCCACAACCGGTACCCGAGTCTACAATTTTAATACAGCAACCCCAAATGCATTCTGTGACGATGCGACACAGTCCAAAACGCATCATCACGCAACCTGACTCCCTCTCCCTCTCGATCTACCCCTCCACTCTCACACACCAAATGACTAACAAGTTCCTCTCAACAAAAATGGATTGCCAAACTCATTCAACACCACAGCAACTCGCACACAACATACATGACACACTCAGCCGCTCACCATCAGTTTCTCTCCAGCGATCCGTGACGTCGATGGCGATGATCTTCCAGTCCTTCTCCCCCGCGTCAACCAGCATGGTTGCCCAGGATTGACCTGGATCACCGGTCCCCACGTTTTCATTCGCCTGCCCCAACACACAGTTAAACATCATCGATCTGCCGCATACTATCCCCCACATTGCTGAGAAACACAAACCTTTAACGAACACTGAACACTTCCTTCTGCTGTCATGCACATTCCATGTACCATAAATTCACACACCACACCACACACACACCCCACACACACACTGTGGAACTATATACAACCGAAAGTACACGTAATTCTTAACACACCACCTTAACTTTCATTACATCACTATTCCATGCCCACACACTATATCCAAAAACCATGCAAACAGTATTTACTGGTGGGCCGAGTCTCGCCACACAGTCCAGCGGATCATGGTCACCAGCAGTGTCAGGTTCTCCCCAAATTGTGTTTGGGGTCTTCCCAGGTCTGTAAGGATGACACAGGAAAATCTCATCTCTTCTGATGAATCAGCCAAATTTGGTGTACGGGAAGAACCAACCAATCTTCCTCAACCATTCACACTGGTTAGCAAACTATCGTCCAGATATTCTCGATTATCATTTATTTCTTGTGCTTGTCATGCCATCACATCACTTTTAACTCTCACTCACTCACGAATCACTTCCACACACACACACACACCACACACACACGTGCACACAACGCACGCCCACGCACACACCCAGACTTGGTTCTCATTCCTTCTTTTCAAATACAAGAGGTAGATAAGATATTTGTATTTGTGTTTTCCTAACAACAAACAAACAATGCGATCAGTTGCCACACAGGTATTATTTTTCCTACTTTTGGCAAAGATAATAGTTCAGTTTATAAGGAGTGCCAGCTGTTTTTCGATAACCAGACAGTTTTCTAAACATACGCAGTTTTTGAGGAGTGCATGGAATTTGTGACAACACATTTCATCTTTCTGGAGGGAACCTTAAAAAAAGATTAATTCCATCACTGCTCTCGAGGTTACAAGCTGTAGCCCATTTAAGCAAGTATTTTAATTACTGCTCGTTGAATGAAAGCACCAGCACTTTTACACAATAATAACAAAAAACCCTCTAACCGTCTTTTGCGAAGATTGAGGACTAGAGACCGTGGTGAGGGACATTTGTTTTGGACTGAGACAGAAGTCAGAAAAATTCAGGACCACCAAAGAGGGAATCAGAGTAAGACAAGAAAGGCACTATTCAGGCCACTTCTGGGCACCAACTCAGTTTGCATGGGTTCTGAAGGCATAAGTCAGGGCCAATGCTGTCTACCAAATCAGATGCATGTGTCTGAAGGCACTATTCAGCCAAGTGGCTACCAACTCCAGTGCATTGTGTGGAAGGCAACATTCAGCCAATCTGGGCTACCAACTCACTGCATGGGTCTGAAAGGCACTATTCAGCCTATCTGCCCTACCAACTCACCGCATGTGTTTGAAGGCACTATTCAGCCATCTGACTACCAAACCCTCTGCATGTGTGGGAAGGCATGGGTAAGGCCATTGACCCAGAACTCCCTTGCATGTGTGTGAAGGGCATTGTTCAGCCCATCTGACCACTATACTCATGCATGTGTGTGGAAGGCACTGTTAAGCCCATTATGACCACGAACTCAATGCATGTGTGTGACGGCATTGTTAAGCCCATCTGACCCACTAACTCACTGCAGCTGTGTGAAGGAACTGTCAGCCCGATCTGCATTACCACTCACTGCATGTGTGCCATAGCTGCCAAGGCCGTAAATACACAGAATGTAAGAGTTTTGTACCGAAAGTGTTTACATGCCAAATTTCAAGCGCAATGTCTGCATGTGAACATCCATGTCCAGATTCAACAGCACCTTTCACAGTATCGCGCCTTTGCCTCTCATCACGATCAGAGCGGCAAATCTACGGCAATGGAAATCTTGCCTAGTTTATTCTCATGGTTCGGACTTTGTCATTAAAAAACCAAAAATCACAATGGCGCACAACCAAAACAATCAATAAGATTCTTTTGCTTAAATCCACTCGTGATGGAATCGGCCATGTTTTTTTGACAGAAACAAAGTCTACAGTGTTAAAGATCTTGGTTTGATGCAGTTCTGTGTAAAACATGAACATTTTTTTTTCTTCCATTTTTGATGTACGTGGCATGGTAGCAGCATACGCATTGTCAACATGAGCCACAGACAATAGGCAATGCCAAAAGCTTAGCACTTGGCAGCTCTAGTAAGCATGTGTGTGTGGGTGTGTGGTGTGTGTGTGTGTGTGTGTGTGGTGTGTGTGGTGTGTTCTGTGTCGTGTGCGAGAGAGGGAGAGAGAGGGTTTGATGCGTTGTGTGTGATGGTGGGTGCAGTGTGAGTGTGTGTGTATGTAGACTGTTGGCATGTATGGGGTGTGTGTAATCAGTTTTTGGTTCACTGGTTTGTTATTATGTATAGTCTGAATATGTAAAATGGTTTTCAATAGCAGCGATGCTGGGGACCCCCCCCCACCTGCAAAATGTTGTGCAGTTGGAATCAGAAACAAAAGCACTTTAGGTGTGGAACATGTTTAGTTGGTTTTTAACTGTTGGTCTGTGTAAGTCCTGGTCTCTGTCTCTCAGCTATCTCTCTCGTGGCTCGGTCTATGCTAATAATTCAATATAATAAAAGCGGTGAACGTTCGTGTTGTCACATCATTTCTGTTTGCGTGATTCGCGTTCTCTTCTTGCAGTCCCCCTCTGTTAGGGCGGGCGGTGGGATCTTGTCTGGGCTTACAGGTGAAACAGACCAACAAGTGGAGAGGCAACGGGGACTGTGGAAATGCCTTCTCTGAAACTTCCCGATTTACCGCAGTGGGTGGCCCGGAGTTGTACGCCGGACTCCCTTACGCGTCTGACGGGAAGGCCCCATAGTACCAAGATGTAGTGTCTGGTGGGGAAGATGTTTGGGGTGACGAAGGTCGGCAGTTGGGCTTTGGCTTCAGTCATGCCTTGATGGGGTTCAGCTTGGGTCACATCCTTGCTGATCTGCGGCACACAAATCAAAGCATGTCCCCTTTTTCCACTATCCCGCTTGCCATTTGGGCATCCAGCACAACAAACAACTCAGCGCTAAGGGATCAAACCTTTCTTGGTGATGGCTCTACAGCCGAACCAACCATTCCCTCAAATCCCTTGATGGCCATTCTTAACTGGAGACCGACTGTTTAGATTGTTAAACCTGAGAGCACCGAGAATGCCAGGGCTAGGTGGAGCTTAAAGATCTTTCTGTGTTATAACGTGTTGGGGCATCAGTTGTGCAGAGTCACAAGCCAAAGATTCTTTGAGCTACGAACTGTGTCTTGGCAATGTTTACCATTCACAGAGGTAAAAAACTGGTTTGCTCAACACTGGTCGGGTGGTGTCTAACAGCTGAAGGAAATAAACCAAATGAAAAAGCTTCTCCTGTATCAGCATCAATCTGTGACGGGGGCTTAACAACTCTCCTTTGACGGATCTATAATGTAGCTGATTGACATAAATTTGGGCACTTATCAATGTTTTTAATGAACCAAGGCTCTTACTACAGTCACAAATAATCAAGCCACAAAGATGGGCCAGTTTTTTTTTTTTTGGAAGAGAAAAAAGTAAGTTGGCCAAGAGAGCTGCTAAAATCGGATCCACCAGCTGTGATCTAAAACAGTACTAGGCTCAGAAGGAGTAAAGTAGCAGTCTATTTTAATTGCAACAAAAAAAAAACTACTCTTCAGGGGGAAAGGTTGATAAACTGTAAAACATCATGGGTCATGGAAGAGAATCGATTTCGGCATTAATGAGGTTTGTTTATATAAGAACAGGCCTTCCAGGGCTTCTTCAACTTCTTTTCTTGCTTGGTCTTTAAGGAAGCGATACAACAGCATTCCTCCCAGGCTCCAAGGTCTCCTTTTGGCTGAGCAGCCAATCAATACAACGAGGCCTTGGTTCCTCCAGGCGCCTTGCAGATCTCCAAGCAGTAAGCGACAAAGTTCCAATACTGACGAAGTTTCAATACTGGACTGGTAACACACCCTGTTCCACACAAGCAACAACTGGGCAACAGGCCAGGGTCCCTGTGGACACCCCATTCCAATCAGCAGACAGCCCAGCTCCACAAAGCAATTCACCATAATCTGAAACTGTCTTCCTTTGGCCCAACTCCAGCCCTAACCCTTTTGTTTACAATGTCATCATCCACGCCAGCTGAACCACAAGGGTTTTTTCAGACTGTCAACATGTAGAGAAAAAAGGTTCTTAGAAGGAGAAAGGAAAGGAAAACGGACACATTATAAAAAAAACCTAGACAATCACAAAGACAATTAAACAGCCAAGCAAAACAAAAGGGTAGCGATATACTGACTAGGCCTATTGAGAACACACCTGCCATTCCCACTTTCATTACCTGCCAACCTTCTGAAATCAAAATAGGGAACCAGGTGAGTGAAAAGGGTTAGGTGTGCTGAAAGAAGGAGCAGTTCAACTTTTGACTGAACACCAGTGAAAGTTTTCTAGCTCCCTTACACTTCAGTTGAGAAATATTAAGTTAAAAAAGAAAATCACTTGCATGTGGGACAACTCCCAACAATCAGATTAAGATCATTTGGCTGTATATTGCAATACTGTACCATCCTTATGTAAACTTTTTTTTTTAATGACCTCTAAACCCAACTATTCAAAACAAAATGGGATCGGGGGAGGTTGGGGTATGCACTAAGTAACTCGCCCTTACACGGGGAAACACACACACACACACACACACACACACACACACACACAGATATGCACAGTGATTACCATCTTGGATTCCCAGCTGGGAGGGGTGTGGGTTCAATTCCAATCACACCCATTTATTGTGAAATTTTTGTGCCCTGTCCTACCCAGAGCTGAGTTTGCAATGGGGCGTAAATGGGACGGCTGGGAACAAACAGTCAAGTTTTTGAGGGTACTGTTCAAAAAGTTCTTGACCCGTGCTGCAGGTGTCTGTATCTTTTGGGCCTGGGCGATGCCAAGATTTAAAAGTAAAGCGTTGAGAACAGACCTGTCATGCATTCTCTGACTGGAACAGAATCCATATAGCATAATGTTACAAGGAATATATACATAGTCCATATGCAGGCAAAGCCAACAGTGCAGAATAAGTAGCCGTGTCCACTCCAGACCATGTGTACAGTCTTAGAACCTAGTCACCAGATCATAACACAAATGCTGGCATATAAAAAAAAAAAACCCATTGTAACGAGATAAAAAAAAAAGACGCAGATCTTTTGTAACAAAGATGAGAATGGACCACAATGCAGAAAGACAGGAGAAAACACACGCACCCACACACAGAGAGAGAGAGAGAGGAGAGAGAGAGAGAGAGAGAGAAAGAGAGAGAGAGATCACAGGTCACAGGAGGACATGAATGAGGAAAGTGAACTGACAGTGCAGAATTGAAGTTAAAGGCTGGGAAGTAGTTTGTTAGCACATCTTCCACCAACGTTTCTCATAACTGTGCTCAAGTACAGTCTTTTTCTTCTGCTTTTTCTTAACCCCTTGACTGCCGCTATTTTGTATCAGTTTTGTACTTCTGTGTGCTGGAGCAAAATTTGACTTTTTGTGGTAGGTTCACTAATTTGATCAGTGCTCATTTATTTGTGGAGATATCTCTCAGATTTTTGCAGGTTTTCTTCTTATACCCAGGGCTAAATTTCTGCAAATAATATTTGATTTTGTTCATTCTGAGCATGATAAATAATCTTATAATTCAACTTCTTATAAAAAAAAATTATACTTTGCAAGCATACAAAACCCCACAGCAGCAAAGCAAAAAACATACAAACCCAGCAAAAAGTGGTTTTAGTGTTTACTGTACACCTGTGTAAATATAAACTTTGGTAGTGAATTTACAACCCACAATTGTTGTTTTTACATAATAAATCCATGTAATTCTGGGGTACAGTACAATCCAGGTATTAAGGGACACAATTTTGTTTTCTCAGGTAGGTTCATTAATATGCCCACTGCTCTTTCAATTCTTGACATATGTTTTAGATACTTGGGAAATTTTCTTGTTATATCCTTGGCTACAGCCAGATATCACAATAGTTTGGTTTTGTTTGTAATGAGTAACCAAAAAATATATAAAATGATGAATATTTTGTTTGAAAAAGAGACACTTTCAGAACATAAACAAAACTATAGCACTAAAACCACAAAACCTGGTGTTAGTATCCTTTGGACTCAGGACAAGCATCTGACAATGCATAAAATGTTTAACAACTCATATCATAGGGACCTCAACTCCCCTCCTCAACTCCCCTCCTGACCTCTCACAAAAGGAGGGAGGGGGCAGTCGACATAGATGGAATCGGCTCATCACTCTCCAATTCGGCTTCACTTGTGCCGGTATCAGTTGGTTCGAAGTCGGGGATCAGCTTCGTCATCAACACCAATCACCGATAGCAATGGGTGGTGTTGATTGTGATCGCTTTCTTCCTCCTCCGAATCGCTTCATTCCACTTCTCTGAAGTCTCTGTCATCGCTTTCACGGTCTTGATCGGATAACTTCTTGAAGCACTTCAAGAGCATTACATCGTTTGAAAACCGCACACACCTGAATGAGCTGTCTGCTCGACTCGCCATCTTGAACCGAAAAATGACTCAGCCGAACCTTGCCGAAGTATTATCGTCCGAACGGACACAAGCCGGTCAGTCAGCAACCCGTGAAAGGGAAGAAACCCATCCTTTAGGGTCCCTACAACCGTCTAAACCATTTTTTCTCCTTGCCTCCCTTCTTTAAATCGCTGAATTTGATGATGAATTACCTCAAACAGTGTTTGATGTGAGGCACACAGCTTTCCACTTCCAGAAACCACCTCGAATGCTGTTCATGCAAAGGCAGTCGAGGAGACTTTTTTTTTCTTTTTAATTACACCTTCACTTGCGATTTACACGCCAAATGATATAACAGGCCATTGGTTCCTAGTGGACAGTAATCTCAAATGAAATGAAGCATACCATCAGTTATTCCCTCCCCAACCCCCATCCAATCCAAAGGAAGGCAGTCAGTTTCAAGTCACCATGAAGCCACCCATCAGAGGAGATACTGCACTACTGCCCAGTCACTTTGACGGTGGGTGTTAAACAGTGCCTAATCTGATAAACAATGTGCAAGACACCACCTTCTATACCCCCTACTTAACAACAATAACTGCTTAGTCACAGCACCAAGCATGAGCAAGTTCTTATTCCAGAAGGCGCCACAACACTGCACCCTAGTTGTTCTGACAAATCAACCATATCAATAAAGCAAGTCTGGTAATTTTGTAAGAACTGAGAAAAGATGCCATGAAGAACACAAAGGATGGCATTTTATGTGGCACAATGAGTGAAAGACTGACATGAGAATAATGCAGCCTAAGTAAGTCAGAGATTTCTAGTTCATGGACTGACAAACTGTATGCTAAGGAATATCCTCTTTCTTGATTTAATCCTCTGTAACAACAGACAGGCCCGCTCTATGAAACAGAAGTTGTTCTCCTCTGACTCTACTGTGCACACAGTTCTCTCAGTGCACCACCACCTCAGACAGGTCCCGGTTACCCGGCAACCAACAATGATGCAAACAATACGACAAGACCAAGACGCACTCCCCCAAATCAGCGCTGTATGAAAAAAATAATTGATTCTCTCTGTGGTCCTGGGCATCAGCTTGGGGCCATTGATTAGAGGGATGGCCCTCATTATCCCAGCCAGCTAGACATGGATAACACTACAGGACACCAAGCACCAGACGCACAGAGACTGGACAGGAAAAGACAACTGTGGGGGAGGGCAGAAGGTGGGATGGTACTGGGAGGTAAAGTGGTTGTCAAGGAAACACAGAGAGAAAACAGAGAGAGACAAGGAGAGACAGAAAGAGGGAGGGATGTGGGACAGAAAGACAGACAGACGGATGGACAGACAAAGAGAGAGGAAGGGGGGGGGGGGGGGGAGGGAGAGAGAAAGAGAGAGGAAGGGAGGGAGAGAAAGAGAGAGGGGGATGGGGGGAGACAGACAGACAGACAAGAGACACCCAGGCAAACAGACACGACAGACAGAGACAGACAGACAGACTGACAGACAGTCAGACACAAAGAGCATAGAAAGATCACAGAATTTAGTCTCTTCTTCAAGTATGCCCACTAATCACTACTTTATTCATAGAAAGCTGAATGACATCTTTTCATCTCCCTCATACCACCTAACAAAAAAAACTACTTTCATGTGATCATTCTTTAGTTTGACAACTTCTGAAGGTTTTTTAAAGAGTTTTTTTTTTCAGAGATGAATAACTTTTTCTTATTCAAAGGGATTAAATGGAGCTCACTGGAGGTTTCAAAATACTGGGAGCTTCTACGAACACAAATAAGAAACACAGCTTTTGCAGAACTGAAGAATGCTGGTTTTTGGGTTTTTTTTTTTTAACAACAACTTCTTGCCTTGTATTAGTTGTAAATGCAGCATTAACAAAACAAAACAAAAACCTCTTGTGTGCCTTAAGGGCAAGTTCGTTACAGGTACGGACATCTCCCCCCCCCGCCCTCCAACTCACAGTACACCATTCTATTTCATCTCCTACTGTTGCTAACTAAAGCTACTATTCATGAAACAGCCCATGCTGGTCAACCGGTGTTAAATCAAGCCAGGCATGCACATGAAACTCTGCAAAATTGTTTCTGCCACACCCCTTCCTCCCCTCCCACTAATTAGGGTGCACGACTGAAGGATCACTCAATACATAGGCCTGAAACACAGCTGTGACCAGACAGGTATGCCACATCTTGCTGTTGTCGGTAGACTTGAGTCACAGCCAACTGCGAGCAGTCAATCCTCACCATGCACTTCGCCCGCGGCGAATATGTGCGGACTATGCTGTGCAGAAAGAGAAAAAATATATATATATATATATATATATATATATATATATATATATATATATATATATGCACTTTGCGCCTTGCACTTTCGCAGGCTCTTTTGTACTTGTTTGTACCAGATGTCTGACTGTTGTCACTGGAATTTTTCTTATTCTTGCCTGAATCATGCACCAGTAATGATCAAATGCTAGAACCCTGGTATTTTGTCCTAATCTGCCACCTGAACAATAAAGGAACCCTGGTATTTCGTCCTAATCTACCAACAGATCAATAACAGAACCCTGGTATTTCGTCCTAATCGGCCAACTGATCAATCACAGGATCCTGGTAGTTGTACTAATCTGCCAACTGATCAGTAACACTAACAGAACCCTGGTAGTTTGTCCTAATCTCCCAACTGATCAATAACAGAACTCTGGTATTTTGTCCTCATCTGCCCACTGATCAATGGACAAACTGACCTCCATCTTGGCGTTGGTCCATCGGGGAAATCTCCACCACCATGTTGCAGATTTTGGATTCACCGTTGGCATACAAGGGAATGTCATGGAACGGAGACACAATGTTGTTACTGGCATCCTCTGCAAAACATAAGGCAATACATAAGGCAAAGTACAGAGCACAACAAGATTTTACCATGGACGTCACCAGTTAACCACTTTCACTAGATTACTCTCAACGTCAGACGCAAATGGAGGCAAGTGAGTTCAGTGACTGCTGCGGACAGCTGACTGCAAATCAAAGACACTAGTTTACTATTCCCCTCACTCCAATGGTGGGTTTTTACTAAATTTCAGGTTAAATCTGAAAATGGTGTTGGAACTGTTTTATCTGTTTAGTTCTAATTGTCTCTATCATTTAGGTTGAGATGGGTGCGGGGGGCAGGACATGGGGGGGGGGGGGGGGGGGGGGGGGGGGGGGGTTAAAGCGGAAAGGGTGAGAGATGAATGAACTGACTGATAATCTTCAGGCCCCAGATAAGCAAGAAGATGCTTTTTTCCCACCTGCTGCTTACCAGCCACCATGGTACAACAACTGGAAGATTGTGGGCTGAATGTTCATTATATAGGCATTCACTGATGGGATTTTTCTACCCTGAGTGGTTTCTGTCCGGAGCTGGATTTGCTTTGGGCTAAACTGACAAGACTGGGACAACACAGGCGAGTATCATCCACTTAATGGCTGTGTGAGGTGTCTCTGAGAGTGTTGCTAAAATTTCCTGAACAACACTGCAGGTGCCTGTATGTCTCAGGCCTGGCTGATGCCTGGATATATGATGATAGTAAGTGTAGAGAACAGCCCTATCATGCAGTCTAAGACCAGAAAAAAAAAATTCTTAACATCATCTTCATTTACTTTCTCCTCATCAATCAGCATGAAAAAACAAACAAAACCCTGCTAAACCAATACCTGAAATCACATTGCTGTGACAAAGCGCTTCTGAAAAATTCCATTCATGCTGCCTAGACCCAATTAATTGATTCTAAGCATTTTATCTGATTTGGCTTGTATGCCATTTCTCTTCTTTTTTTTTTCTTCTGTGGTATGTCGAGACTTCACTGCACATGAGCAGAGTTTTCAGCACAATTTGTGAATCACAATGAGCTAGATTGCCTTTCATGTGACAGCTTTATAAGTTAATTATCTCTTTTATCATTATTGCACATAATCCTTTTGATTGTGAAGAGCATGTGAAAATAACAAGATCCACCGGAGGTAGAAAACAAGCATGTTATACTCTGAGGGGAACTGCATTAATGTGTTTGTTCCATTGTAGATCTATGAAAGTAACATCTGATGATCAATATTATTACTGGAGTTTTCTTTAGGCAGTGCGCACTGTTCATCACATTGCTTATCTTGTGCTTATGTTTTGGACATTTTGCTTAATGTAAAACCAGCAGAACAACTTTTCATGACTAAATTCAGATCTACAAAGAAACCATGCTGGGCCAATCGATTATTTCCTGTGTCCCAAAGCCTGTTTCCAATATCATGGACATCCACCAGTAATACTGTCCTCTCCGCTGCAAGCACTTAACAACTCAAACATTGTCTGTCACTAGAGTCAGTGTCAGTTAGCAGTAGGGGAAAAGCAGAGCAGATAATAATTCAGGGCTCACTGACAATGACTCAATAATCATGATACAGGCTTTGCCGGCCAATCCCGCCGCCCAGGGTTACCAAGAGTTTAGACAACCAGCAGAATTTTTCTTTTTTTTTTTTTTTTTTTTTTTCTTTTGTCTTTTGAAAGTGGTGACCTTTAACATTAAACTCGGTACCAAAACCCTTAACACTGTAAAGTGAAGAAATAGTTTTAACTTCTTTTATCTATCAAAAAAAAAAAAAAAAATGACATAAGAGATAAGACATTTTATTTGTCTTTTGTTAAAGGACATACATCATGTGGCGGCAAAAAAATACATCAAAAAACCAATAGCAGTTTGATCATTCAACTCACTCATTTCTGTACTATCAATGTACTATCATACACATGCAATATAACTGATTAACTTTGCAGACATCATATGCACAGATATGTCAACTCCAAGCACCATGGTCTGAAATATTTCAACTTTTAAGTATGAAAAGCAAGCACACTCATACACACAAATAGTCATTTACACACACACACACACACACACACACACACACACACACACACACGACTGGAAGCAGCAACATTGCACTTTATCTTCTCTGTCTTGTCACTGAAAAAATTGAAGTGTGCCGAACCCCTAACATGAAAATGCATCAAACATCAAATGCTGAATGTTTTAGGGATGTACAAATTTCATTGTCCCAAAAGCTACCTCTTTGTGTGTGTGTGTGTGTGTGTGTGTGTGTGTGTGTGTGTGTGTGTGTGTGTGTGTGTGTGTGTGTGTGTATGTGTGTGTGTGTGTACTGTGGTGTGTGTGTGTAGTGTGTGTGTGTGTGTGTGTGTGTGTGTGTGTGTGTGTGTGTGTGTGTGTGTGTGTGTGTGTACGCGTGCAAGCACACCTGTCTGTGTCTGTCCCAAGAAATATGGATATATACTCATTTTCGTCATTGATTTGAGTGTTGGTGCAGGACACAAACAACACAGAGATCTTGAGGAAAGGTGCTGAATTTTGCCTGTAGTACCCAATAATTTGGTTTGTTTACAAGAAGGGACAGCAGAGAAAGTGTCTTTAAAATACGACACTTGCTTAAGTAGTTCAGAATTTTTTTGTTTCATTTTCTGTGCCACTCCAGTACCATTGATCCCAAGTCACTCATTCCAGCCACACACCCACACCCCCTGGCTTTGACCCGCTGCAACCAGGGCAACAGCAATCTACAGGGAAAGTCAGTGTCAAGTCATCCTGAGGCACCCATCGGAGGAGACACTGCACAACTGCTGAGTCACATTGGTGGTGTTCTTTGCTGTCTCTTCGGATCAAACATGTGCTGAACACCACCAACTACGCCTCACTGACTACAATAACTTCTTGAACTTGAACTAACAGAACTAACCTCAGTTGGCATCCCCATCAGTAGAGTGCCATCACCTCCATCTAACTTTCTTTTTTCTTTTTTTTTTTTTTTTTGCGTACGCAGGCTGATACTCCTGTGGACACTCCCTGTAGAGAAGGCAAGGATTAATCCCATCTAACCAACAAAGGGAGTGGAGTTTTGTGTGTATGACCATTTTCTTATCCTGCCATTAAGGCAGCCATACTCCATCTTCGGGGAAGGTGCATGCTGTGTGTGTAACATGTCATCCATACCAACGGCCAAACTGGCCTTCTCTTCTGAAAGTTGGTGATGAGATTTTATGTGTGTGCAAAGATGTTATGCGTGTAACTGGAACCTCAGTTTATAGTCTCATTCAAAGGACTGTTTGGGAAATGATTTCAGAGCCAGTGTTAACTCCGAGGGAAAAATCCCCCTGTACTGCAACGGCCTGGCGAAGATTCGAACCCGGAACCCCAAGATTACGAGTCCAGCCCTCTACCACTGAGCTATTCCAGCCCCCCCACCTCCATCTAAGGATTCCCATGAACTTGCCAAAACTGATCATCTCCACACAAAGTTGAGAAGGGCACGAACGAGGAGATGAAATCAAACTGAGGTCACTGTCAAAGCAAGGCATGAAGGGCCACAGAATCTGACGGTGATACTTCCTTTTTGCTGATCAATGAGGATAAGGATGATGATGATGCTATGGACTAATGGAGTTCCACATTTGTCTGCGACTGCATGGAAGGGCTTACTCTATATATAAACAAACATTCATAATCTATCCTGGCATCTACCAGGCCCAAGAGATTCAGACTCATACAGTAATGGTCAAAAAATCTGAGCCACACTCCCACTGATACATGCATCAACTGGATGAAACTTGACTGCTTGGTTCCGTTTTCCCAACTAAGGCCAAAGCAAACTCAGCTCAGGATAGCAGCTGATCATGGGTTAAAAAAAAAAAATCCACAATCATAAATAATTCTGATGGGAATCAAACCACAACCTCCAAGCCATAATCAGGGATTCCGCCTACAGAAAATTTTCCATATTAAATGGATTGAAGAAAAGCTTGACGGAAAATCTTCAAGGTCAATTTTTTCATATTTCATCCTGAGAGAGACAGAGACAGAGAGAGAGAGAGAGAAAGGAGGGGAGAGAGGACAGCAGAATCAGATGTCAAGCACTAAGATGATGAGCCAGAGTCAGGAACTGTGAGTCAATGACAAGTATATATTTAGATAAGCACCAAACATTAATGGAGATCTCAGCAAAAGTGGTGTAATGAGGGTTTATGCTGCATTCCACTGAAACAGTTACTGAATAAGGTTCCTATGAAACATCAAGATCAAGTCTAAGACTGCAGCGAAAGGAAAGCGGAAACATGTCTCACACACACACACACACACACACACACACACACACACACACACACACACACAGAATGGAGATATTGGTAAAACAATGTTCATGGTCACTGTACAATTAGTTAAAAAATAATGAAAACAATGCTTCCATGCCAGCTGGTTAAAATTTAACCCGTAACCTAAACTGGCAGCTTGATTTTTTTTTTTTTTTTTTTTAGAGTTCTAAATATTTGGCTATAGACTAAAAGCCTTTTGCCCTCATATTAGTGTCCATTTATGTGCTTTTTGATCACTATATAGTGAACTGTCCGATGGTTTAATCGGGCTTAGTGTATACTTATTTATCACCATCTCAATAAAGATAATTTAAATCAGTAGAAAACACATGGTCCATAATAATTTTGTCAATTTGATTTTTGAAGGTGTTTACTGATGATGTGTTAATGGTGTCAGAGGAAAGGTTATTCTACAGATTAATAATATGAGTAAATTTTACTTGTTTAGAAATGGTGCTGCTGTACTTCACTTCTGCTTCACTGGAACAGAAAGACAGTGAGTCAGAGCAGCCCCACAGAAAAGAACCATAACATGAGCTCATCACCTTGATAATGGCAGTGGCCACTTCATACATCAATGAAGTAAACAAGCCATTTGAAAAAAACTAAACTTTTGCATATTTTCAGATTCATTTACAGAATTGATAAATCTTTGTAATCTTGCTGTAAAAGTCAAGTTTTAAAAATGAACTCAAATACTGGGAAAATGTTGCAATTTTAAGATCCCCTGATTTTCCAACAAAACTGATAGCCCTTAAAGGTGTGTTATATGCTCTCTAAAAAAAGAAGTTGTTGGTACCTAAAATAACAGTAAAAGAATCATGACAATAAATAAACACATAAATCGGTGGGTATATTAATGTTAATTTTGGTTGTAAACAAGCTGTAAAGCCATCATTATCATACACTCGTCAATGTTTAGGCTACTTGAATCCAGTCTGAAATCATTATGCTCTCACACTCACAATCACACTCGTACAGTCGTAGTCCAGTGATCTAAATATGGTCAGAGATAACGGTCAACTCGAACTGCTCCCCTCGCCTGTCCCTCTTTGTCCTGTCCAAACAAGTCGAACTCTAGAGACGACGCTCGCTCTCACCGTTAAAATCTTATCGTTTCAAGGCAGAACTGAGAATGGAAAGTTCATTCAGTTCGGTTCGACAAAATCGTGAAACGTATTACTAGACTATTACTATACTGGACAATAGACCTATTCAATCCACACAATTTCGCTCGGCCAAATATTACAAATGAAATAAATCCCGAAAAGTTTACTGTAATCGACATTACTTACTGAAGTAAACACGGTAGTCAAGGCTATTGAGTTGTCCACGTTCTAAAACAGAGTATGACATCTTGCGAGCTGAAGCACTACAGAGTCGCAGGTGACTGAACACGACAGAGATCCGTCTGCCTGCCGGAATGTCTCCCCACTGGACCGCCCGGCAGATCAATCGCGGCAAAAAACCCACGTTGCATGGATGAATGTGTACACTGTCGAACTGAGTCAAGAGCGCATGCGCGTAGTTCGGCGAGTCAATGCGAGGCTTTGGCGGTGTCATGGGTCAGAGTGGCCCCCCCCCTCCCCCCCCCCCCCCCCCCCCCACCCCCACCCCCTCCGAGGCATGTTTCAACTGCTCCACGCATCGAAAATATCCCTTATCACCAAGACCCAATTAAAAACGAAAATGTCATGCGGGACCACTGGAAAACGATGGCTTATGCAGAAATGTGAGAAAAAAAGAATGAGACAACGCGAATAACCATAATAAGAAGGGAGAAACTCTTGCGAGGTCTTCACTCTGTTTCCACCTGCAGCCACCCCATTTTCAAATCAAATAAACACAGAGAGAAAAGAAAGAATGCCAAAGAAAAAAAAAGGAAGAAAGAGGGAAAGAAAAAGAAAAGAAAAGAAAGGGTGAGGGGTGGGTGGGGGGGGACGAAAAGAGAGAAACAAAGAAAGAAAGAGAGAACAAAATTGATATAAAAAGAACTCAAAAACTAGATAAGAACTAAAGAACAAAAGGGAAAAAAAAACAGAGAAGGAAAGAATGAAATACAAGAATGAAAATAAGATCTAAAGTAAAAACTAAAGAGAAACCGGAAAGAAAGAACGATGGAAAGAAAAATAAAGAAGAAAAACACGACATGACAAAAGAAAGACATAAAGAAACAAAGAAACTCAGAAAAAAGAAAGAAAACGACAGATCCAATTTTTTTTTACGTAAAAAAAAAAAAAAGGAAGAAAGAAACAGAAAAAGAGCTAATCAAAGCAATAATTCGACAAAGAAACGCATTAAAAGAAAGAGAGAGAAAAAAAAAAAGGGGGGGGGGGGGGGGGGGGGGGGAATCAGGAAAGAGCCAAAGAAAGAAAGAATTAAGATTGAAAACAAAACAAATACCGAAATGAAGACAAACAAAATACAAAAGTAGTAGTAGTAGTAGTAGTAGTAGTAGTAGTAGTAGTAGTAGCAGCAGCAGTAGTAGTAGTAGTAGTAGTAGTGGTGGTGGTGGTGGTGTGTGGTGGTGGTAGGCCTAGTGGTAAACACACGGGTTCCCTCCCTTCCATTTCTCTTCCCACCCATATTCCCTGGCCCGCGCACTGAGTGTCAGAATAGCCTCCTTCCTGTATTTAGCCAACCTTACAACAAAACAGTCATTTCCTGTACCAAAGGTCAGGCAACTGTTCCGCGACTAACAAACTGTACAGACACTGACAGCAGCACGAATTCAGAATGAAGAAAACGAAGAGCTGTCACATCCAAACTTGTTTGAGAATGTGAGGGTTTCTCACAGTCAGCTTGCAAGATGGCGGGATTACAAAACGTACAGCACTGAGAGAAAAAAGAAGAAGAAAGAAGAAAGAAAAGCAAAACAATACCATCACTGCCTCTTGAAACATTCACTAAATGACATAACCCCCTTAGTGGCAGTATTATTGTTGTGTAAGTTCTTTAGGTTTGCAAACAGTAAATCTTAGTGTTTGCATCCGAATGGTTGTAATGACTTTAAAACTCTTGAAAGAAAATCTGTGAATGAGGCAGAGAATAGTAGTAATGACTTAGTAACGAACCAGTAGCGTAACTCTTGATGAAACTAATTTCATGCCCATAACTCCAAATGAATGCTACTCATGGGACCAAACTGCTCAGCAGAAATGCAGTCTCAGATCATCCCCCACAAAAAAACAATACAGCTCCAAGCCTGCTCATATAACCATGGCCTGGATTAGCTGTGATATCAAGAGCAAGCTTGGGAGCAGGAAATACTGGATGGAACAGATGACTGGGAATACACAGTAGACCTTCTAAAATGAGAGAATCATCTGGCAATCATCAGGGAGAGTGGCATGAGACCGGATATTGTTCTCCACTCAAGTTCATCAAAACAAATGATTCTGATCGAACTCACCGTGCCATACGAAAGCAGAAAGGAGCAAGCGCACCTCTACAAGACTGAGAAGTATGCCAGTCTAGTGAGCAGCTTGAGGGAATCCGGCTTCCAGGCCCAGGTTCTCGTCATAGAAGTTGCAGCAAAGGAGGTTTGTAGACGCATCAGCCTATGACCTCCTGAACAGCCCAGAAGTTCAGGTAAGAAGAGGAAAAGAACCCTGAAAGCAATGGCGGAGGCATCGAAAAGAGTTCCAGCGGAATCTGAGCGAGGAAGAACAAAACTGAACTTCATAACGCTTAACTTTCCCGAGTCAGGATAGGTGTTCCGTTAGCAGTGGGGGTACGTATTGAGACGCCCACCCATCCAAAAGTTGCGGGTTCAAATCCCGGCAGCGCCAGGGAAAAAAAAAAGTTGGCAGTGGAAGGGCATCTGGGAATCATAAGCTGATAGATAAATGATATGGCCAGCTGCTGTCAAGCTCTCCGTAGATTTTCTTGCTACTGGACCTGACACATACACATAACAACAACTGGACAAATGAACAAACACAACATTCATTCAGGCTGGCACAGCCTTTTTGACCTTGTATCTTGTCAAACGCACGCAGCGACACATAGTAACAAATAGGCCTACAGGTAACTTCAGTTTGATTGGTGTCAAATGAAAATTTAAATAAAGCAGGAAATAGCAAAACCGTTTCAGTTTCATCAAGAAAGTGTCACTGCGTGCAAACTAGTTCACATATGCTACACCAATCAGCTAAGTTTCGAGATCACACTGCGCATGATTTAAAGCTGACAGATAAAAAGGAACTAATGACTAAGATGAGAGAAGTTTCAAAATGGAGTGACTGAGGGCGGAAAATGAAGCAAAATTTAGAAAGAGAGGGGTTTAGTTACCTACTGCCAAAGACATAGACAAAGTACAGGACAAGACACGATGTATGTCGACCTCTTGGGTCTTCTTCTTCAGGCAAAAAACAAATAATATTCAGGACAGTGAACTCGAAGAACGAGACACCACTTATCTTTTCATGCTGGGCACAGTGAAAATGAGAAGTGGCTTACAGCGTTCACAAGTACACGCAGCGAGTCGTGGTAACTAACCCCCTCTCTTTCTAAATTTTGTTTCATTTTCCCTCTCTCAGTCACTCCGTCTTGAAACTTAACTATTACTGATACCGATTGATACCCTTTGTCGTGTTGTATTTCATGTCACGTGTTTGACTCTCTCTGCATGAGAAGATAAGTGGTTTCTCGTTCTTCGTTTCCACTGTCCTAAATGGTGTGTGTGTGTGTGTGTGTGTGTGTGTGTGTGTGTGTGTGTTATTAGCCTAAAGAAGGCCCAAGAGGTCGGAATGCGTTGTGTCTTGTCCTGTACTTTGTTTGTCTATGTCCTTGGCGGTAACTAACCCCCTCTCTGTCTGAATTAAGATGGGAGGATTTCAGAAGAGCGTCTCGTGGCTACGACTTAGCAGATGTCTGATCTACTCATTAGCAAACCGTAAATAATGAACAAGTAGCGTAACTCTTTCCCCGGTGATGGAATTAAATACACGCCCTAAATTCCAAATGAATGGTGCTTATGGCACCAAATCGCATCGCAGAAAAAAAAAAAAAAACATGTTCCAAGTTTGCCCATAGTCTCTGTGCCTTACACACAGACACAGCGACAACAACCGGAGAAATGCACAAACAAATTGACATTGATTCAAGACTGACACAGTCGGACGGTGACTGTGTCCCCGTGGTGGTGACAATGTCACAGAGGTATACCCGAGTGGTGTGGTATGTAACGTATGGGTGGACTAGCACAACCAGCCGAGTTCTAAAGAGACTATAGTCAGCTCCAAAATGGCGTAACAAATGATTTTAACCACAATATGATATCAGTAGTCCCATATGGCTGCTATTTAAGGTTTAATCTTTACACTTTTGTTGTTTTTGTTGTTGTTGTTGTTATTCAACCCATGTCTTCCACCCAAAGGCATCTTTCACCCCTGACTCCTCCCCTTTCCTTTTCTGCACCCGCGTTCCCCGCACCGCACCGCTCAGTTCCCTGGGAGGTGGCAAAGCAGCGAACACCAAGGGAGAGGTGGCAGTTCTCCTCTGAGGGACACTGATGTGAGAGGTCAGTATCAGGCAGTGCAGCGAACCATCCGGCCATAATTATGGGTGACGGTGGGTCTAGCCTGTGTCATCGGGGGACAAACCCCTGGCGATGTGGGGCGATCGGCGATGGAGCGCTGCCTGACTACGATTACCTGGGATACCATGCTCTGAGCCAGGCACTCGGATATTCCTCATGGGGTTGGGCTGAAAAATGGCTCTCTCAGCCGTAGTCTGCGTGGAGAACAGACTGGAAGGGGCTTGTGCAGCGCTCCAGCAACTTTCGTCCTGCTCCTTTTTTAAGGCGACCTCACGCACCACAGGACCATTGTCACCCGAGCATGAAGAAGGCCTCCTGGTGGCCCTGAAGACAGGCCTTTTGATTGAGCGGGGAAAGAGGCGAAGTACACCGACGCCTATCGGCGGCCGATCAACACCTCAATGTGAACCCAACTTCAAAAGGATCCAGAGCTGAGAGAGCGACAGACGACGGCCCTCACACGGAACCAGACCCACTATTGCCAACGTCAACTGCCACAAAGTGTGCAGGCTTTGCAGTCTGTGCGTACATCCTGTCCTGAAGGACCTTCGGCCAACCAGGTGTTAATCTCTCACAGACCGACCCACCCCCCACTGCTGAATTATCTTCACAGTTTGTTTTATGCTCTCCTAGACCGAAGAATTCCAGTACGTCGATCGAGACTCGCCCTCTCCATGTTATGATTTGTTTGTCCAGTTTATTTGACAGCCATTTACTTGACTGATTCAATGCATTATCATCTTGCTACGGATTCTGTTTTTGGTATGCACTCTCAAACAAAGTGGTCTTAGTGGATATAATGATATTTATTCTACAGCTGAGTAAAAAGCTGGGTTCGAATTTTCAATTTAAAATCACAGAATGGTGTGTGTGTGTGTGTGTGTGTGTGTGTGTGTGCGCGCGCGCTTGCGCTCACGCACGCACGCGAGCGTGTGTGTGTGTGTGCACATGTGTGTGTGTGTGTGTGCACATGTGTGTGTGTGTGTGTGTGTGTGTGTGTGTGTGTGTGTGTGTGTGAGAGAGAGAGAGAGAGAGAGAGAGAGAGGGAAAGAGAATGTGTGTGTGTGTGTGTGTGTGTGTGTGTGTGTGTGTCTTGTACAGCTTCCAGTCCTTAAACACAGGGAAATGCAGAGATTTTCCCTGCTCCTGACTCCAGACAACGCCCAGTCTGAGAACATATATTTGGTAAACCTCAGGGGAAAAGTGGTCGCTTCATCAGCCGGGTTTCCTTCAGTTCACCTAACGCCGATTTGGTGTCAGTCTTTGAAAAGTAGCAGTCACAGAGTCTTGAACATGTCTCCTGTGAGGTTCCATCACATCTGTGAGGTGGGCATTTTAGGTTTTTGATTGAAGTCCCAACATCCGTAAGCTCTAACAAGTGAATGTGTGTGTGTGTGTGTGTGTGTGTGTGTGTGTGTGTGTGTGTGTGTGTGTGTGTGTGTTTCCTTTGCACATGTTTTCGTGGCAGTAAAGTTTGAATCAGTTTCATCAAGGAGGTGTCAATGCGTGCAGACTAGTCCTTATACGCTACACCACATTTGCTGGGTTTTGAGACCTTACTCCACATGATTTAAAGCTGATGGATAAATGAATTTAACGACTAAGATGAGAGACTTTAAGGAGAGGGTTTCGCGGCTACCACTTAGCGGATGCCTGACCTACACATAAAGTCCAACGTGCTGATCAGACCTCGAGTACCTACTAACATTCGCTGTGCCATTATTATCATTGTATGTGTGTATGATGAGTGTACATGTGTGTGTGTGTGTGTGTGTGTGTTTTAGGGGTGCGTGGACATGGGGCCATGCGTGTGTGCCAATGTATGTGGTGCATGAGTGCATGTGTATGCGTGTGCATGTGTGTGCACGTATGCATGTATGCTTGTGTATATGGGCATATGTGTGTATGTGTGGGAGTGTGCAAAGGTGCATGTGCATGTGTGATTTGTGGGCTTGTGTGAGCATGCTCCTGCATGAACACACATCTGCACATATATGTGTACATATATATGTGTGTGTGTGTGTGTGCCTGTGTGTATATGGGCGTATACATATGTGCGTGTATTTGAGCGCATGTGCGTACATGTATGTGCACATGTGTGTATGTATATGCGCATGCACGCATGTGCATGGGTGTGCACAAACACAAATATGTGTGAACATTCGTGTGCATGTGTGTGTGCCTGTGCGCCTTTGATTACTTGTGGGGAAATTAATTTTCAGAAGATGACTTCGTACCATTAACAACCACCACCACACGCAGGCACATGCACACACACAGCAATAACAACCATACACACACATGCGTGCACACATATTCACCGCATATAGCTGGTTTCTGACTTACCTTTGGTGACAGAACCATCAGTGTATATAACAATAATATCATCTTTTGTGCCAAGGTTTTCTCTTCTGGCCATTCTCGGCAGAGTCTTTCAAGTTTTGAGCGATGGCAATTTGATAGAGGTGTTTGAAGTGGTCTGGATACTTTTCCAATTCCCTTACTTCTCTGAGTTCTGCTAACTGGCGCACAAGCTGTATATTGTCTTCTGCCTGTCATATCCATGATTTTCCATGTCCTAGCTGAGAGCCTTTTGTTTCCTAGGGGATACAGTGAAGCAAAATGGCTGACCTATACAAGACAATGGCGCAAACAGTTTAGCAACTTCATGCCTAACAAAGGAGATAGAAGCATTCCACTGGCTTTCCTCCTCACAGGCCAGTTTAAAACTAAACAAGACATGACACTGACTGACTCCATGAACCTACTTCAGTAAGTGGAGAGTGGAATGGGAAGAACGGCTTGGCATGAAGTAATGCACAACCTTGCACTGGATAGACTCTATATGGATGTACTACCCTGGACATGCAGGAGTTTAAGGAAACGAGAGAGCAGACACACTGGCAGGCAAAGCAACTATAAGAACTGGATTACAGCTTGGCTGATCTGATGTGATGAGAAATCTAAAGAATCATCTAAACAAACAAGAGCAAAGCCACTATACCACAGACCATCTTTCAGATCTGAACATTAAGAGAGGAAGCGGTCACACATCCAGACTTAGGTAAGGTAAGGTAATGATGTTTATAGCCCAGCCAACCGCAAAGGGCCACATCAGGGCTGTCACCACGTTGAAGTCAACTCACAAGTCATTCATTCATACAACTCTTTAAAATGCATTTTCTAAAAACCCACCCGAAATTTTGTTAAAAATCTTTCCACTATAAAATCTCAGACCCTATGAAAAATGTTGATCTCCTTCAAGAATTCAAAGATCGCATCAGGTGGAACATCTCTGAACAAGGATTTCAAGGAATCTGCTGTAAAATGTTGGTGTCTCACATCATGCATGTCCCAATATCGAGACTGAAAGTAAGAGCAAGAAACATCAGCCACCAAACAAACATTGGAATAATCTCAAGGCCAACACTGCAGCAGTAACGAGAAGGAGGAGCAGACTGCACCGGCATGCCATCTTCTTTTATGTCATGTTAGTTTTGCAAAACACATCCAGGGTCATCTTCTTAGTCGTCTCCAGAAAGTAAAAAACAATGCTGCTTGTTTGATTCTCAGACAACCCAGTTCTTCTCATGTCACTCCCCTCGCTTCTTTCTCTTCACTGGCTGCTGGTCAAAAAATGAATTGACTACAAACTTTCCTTACTCTGATTTAAACCTTTGAATGGCTTAGCTCCTTCCTACCTTTCTGATCTCCTCCATCTCTATGTTCCTGCAAGGCAATTGCATTCTTCTACCCACAACACTGCTTAAAATCCCTCGATTTCGAACTAAAACCTATGACAATCGTTCTTTCTTTTCGGGTTCCGGTTTCTTGGGATAAATCCCAATATCTTTGCCTAGTTCAAACTCTCCGTCTTTCTTCATGGCATCCCTTAAAACAGCTTTCTTCACCTATCAATAGCAGTTCTTTCTTCCCCTTCCCTTGCTCATCAGATTGATTCTGCGAGTAATGTATGTGTGTGTGTGTGTGTGTGTGTGTGTGTATGTGAATATGTGACTATGTGTGTGTGTGTGTGTGTGTGGGGTGTTCATGCATGCATGTGTGTGTGTCTGTGTGCGCGTATGCCAAGTCCATTGTGTGACAGTGTGTAGGATCATGTGTGTGTGTGTGTGTGTGTGTGTGTGTGTGTGTGTGTGTGTTGTTTGTGTGTGTGTGTGTTTCTCTATGTGTGTGGGCGTGTGTCAATATGCACCCTTGTTTGTAGATGCATGGTACTTACTGCAATATTCATCTTCTTATTGGTTTCATTTATATTTCCTTTAAACTTTTATATATTTGTAAGCGCTTAGGGCTTATGATGTAAGATTAAGTGCCATAGAAAATCATTATATTATTATGAAGATGTGCTGGGTTTTAGATAAAATTTTTATGTTAAATCACACTCACAATCATACATGAACGTACACTGAGCTTGTAGGAGAGGGCAGGATAGCAGGAGATGGTGGGAAAACAAAGAGAGAGAGAGAGAGAGAGAAGAGAGAGAGAGAGAGAGAGAGAGAGAGACTGAGAGAGAGAGAGAGAGAGAGAGAGAGAGAGAGAGAGAGAGAGAGAGAGAGAACAGAGAGAGACAGAGAAACAGAGCGAGACAGACAGAGACACAGTTTGGTAAATTAAGGAACAAACTACACTGCCTGAATTTCTTTTTGCCTAAAATGATATGTCAATAGTGTTCTCAGGCTTTCATTTACTGCCTCTGTCATGATGAATTGAGTCCAACCATTTTTTCCCTGAGGAAAGATAAGATAAGATAATGTTGCTTATAGCCCAGCCGACCGCAAAGGGCCATATCAGGGCTGTCACCACGTTAAAATCAACTCACAGGTCATTCATCCACACAATTCTTTAAAAAACATCGTCTAAAATCTCATCCAAAACATTGTAAAAAATCTTTCCACTGTAAAATCTCAGATCCGATGAAAAATGTTAACTCTTTCAAGAACTCAAAGATCGCGTCAGGCGGAACATCTCTGAACAAGGTTTTCATGGAATCTGCTGTAAAATGTTTGTGTCTCACATCGTGCAAATCCCAACACTCTTCCCTGAGGAAAACATGGCAACAACAAAAAATATTGTATTGAATATGATATGATTGTCTGTTCTGAGACTGGGTGCTTTATCAGTCTGAAGTAGTATGTCATAATATTCTTAATTTCCCTTTTACTTTAAACCAACCTCAATATAAAAACAAATCTGCTTGTTGTTAAATATATGTTCACTCCTCCAGATTATTATCAAGAATACTTGTACAGCACCTATCCTCGACTAGACACCAAGCTCTAAGCATTTACAATCCACACTCGTTTACACAATGGGCTGCCTTCCTGGGTAGTGCTGACTGAAGAGCTGCCAGCTGGCGCTTCATTCAGTCACTTCCCGTGTCGTCCAGATAATATCGTTCACTCAATTTTCTTACTGCCTTCATTCTTTCCATTTCTCTCGCAAGGTGCATGCTATGCGTAATGTGTCATCCATACCAACAGCCAAACTGGCCTCTTCCAAAAGTTGGTGATGGGATTTTACATGTGTGCAAGATGTTATGCGTGCGTTCACACATCGAACCGCGGTTCATAGTCTCATTCAAAGGACTGTATGAGAAATGGAGTCAGAACCAGTGTTAACTCCCAGGGATAAATCCACCTGTTCTGAAATGGCCTGGCGGAGATTCGAACCCGCAACCCGAGGATCACCAAGATTACAAGTCTTGCACTCTACCACTGAGCTATTCCGGCCCCTAGTGTGCTATCAGTGTGCTAAATGCCAACAAATCAAGAAACAGTTTATGCTGTCTATGTAGCCCAAAATCCAGCTAATCTTTTCACATACACACACACACACACACACACACCCCCACCCACACACACACATACACACACACACACAAACCATGGAAGCACACCCATAATGCACTGCAAGGTGATTGTGTCATTCTGATGACAACCATCTGGAAACAAATGCATCTGATCTCCAACAAAGACAAAGACAAAAAAAATGAAGAAAACCCCCCCCCCCCCCCCCCCAACATATAATACTTGGTACATGTACTTCACTTTATTCCGTACATTCCATCAACATCTTTCCATATCCTTCATTAACAACTGGAAATAATTTAAATGCAATGAACACAATTCTGAATTCAAAAGGGGCAATTTCAATCTGATATGATTCACATTTTCAGTCTGTTTATTCACAAAAAGTATGTGTTTCTAAAACCCTGTACAATATTTACACATCACACCGTTTCCACAATCATTTATCAAACCAAACAACTGTTCCAAATACATAAGTTTGCAAACCTGATGTCAACCAGTATGGTAGCAATGTCCGAGTACTTGGTGTACATATTTAGTTTCAAGCACTTCAACAATAACTGGCGATACACAAATTTGCGTAATTAAGCAGCGAGTTCTTAAATCATCATCTTACAATATACTTCAAGCAATTCTAAGGTTGTGAAAAAAAAAAGTATACATACATATTACTGGGCATGTTTAAAAATGCCTCTATTTTCAGATGTAGGCACTTGGAAAACCCTAATAATTTTAGCTTTTCAAACAGGAATAACACTTCGTATCTCCTTTGATATATCCTTGCTGATCACATTTCTCTCTTTTTTTTACATGCATATGCCAGGGTTTGAAAAAATGCCAAACGAAAACAGTTATTTTCTTAAGATGTGTGGTTTCCTCATTTATATGAGCTTGATTTTCACAGCATCTCAGAACAACAACAACAAAAATATTAGATTTGAGAGAGAATCTGAACTAACTATATAAATTTTAAAGCTTATGGTGCAAGTTCAGCTAACCAATACCAAGCACTTTGAATCTTGACTCTCGGCAGCTCAATGACTTGGACTGTGGTGCAGTAAACTGGAGAACGATACGTTGTGCACACCAAGTGCAGCTTTTTGTGCTAAGCCAAGTTTAAAACTGGCAACATGTGACAAACACTTTGTGAATCCAAGAGAACTACCTGATCTGAGCAAAATTCACCCCCAGCTTCACTGAGGCTGAAAGCGGTGCTTTTTGTTTTGTTTCGCCTTTTTTTTTTCCAGAACAATTTTTTTTCAGAACGAATATGGCCTGTCAGTATTCTGTATGGAAGGATATAATCACTGCATTGTCAAAAACATGGCAATATTCTCTAATATTCCAATCCTTAGCTTTACTTTTGAGCCACACATGTGTTTTAAAAAGACGTATAATCCATGATATATTATAAAAGGTGACAGTCACAGAAAACTGACAGATTGGAAAAAAAAAAAAACTGAGAAAAATATTTGATATGTTTTACGTACCATAAGGCACATGGAATCATACTAGTCAATATTGATGATTACTCATATTAACATCCATCAAATCAATAAAAAAAAGAATTTGTCGTTTCAAAATCAGTCAATTTATGTTGTAATTTTAGATATCACAGGCATTGCACAAACAAATCTGAAAAAATAAAGTGGCACCAGAAATTCTAATTTACCTTAAAATCAAGTAAAGAAAACAAGTTTAATAGCAGAATGGATTAAATTGGTTAAAGATAAAAACTAAAATTCTATGATGTTATATACATCAAAAAGGAAAAAAAAAACAAAAAAACCCACAAGTGTAGTCATTTTAAATCGTTCTCTAACCACTGTTCGCAAGTTTATTGCAGTTTCATGAGTTGTTGCTGTCATTTTCAAAACTTGTGTTGATTCTGAGTTAACAGTTCCAGAGGCATCCCAGATCATTTCTGTCATAAAGTCATCATTCTTGTTTCAGAGATCATTCTAGGATCACGGAAAGTAATCAACAACTTTCACCCTCACATAATAGCCGGGTGATACTTCTACTTTCACTGTACTGACTACCGGACCGGAGCACTGGCCTTGTAGGTATGGTATATTTGTCATGGAAAAGTGATAACCCTCTTCACACATGACATGTCTCCTCCCCTACCCCCCTTCCTCCCCAGTAAACTATAAACTCTGACCATCTGGATGAGACAATAAGCCAAGGTCCCAGGATTGTTGCAAAACATTTAATGTTGGGCCATTTAGCATAACGCCTCACCATGCTTCAGCCATTTTCAGCACTTCTAGGTGCTCATCTGAGACATCTTTCCAAGTCTTTGGCAGTCAGTCAACAGAAAGGAATTGACACAAAACACAGAGTTGATACACTATAAAACACTCGTTTCCAGTTCAACACTAATGACAGCACACCCATATCCACCCCACATCATATCAATCATTCACTGTTTGTTTGGTTTCCAATCCATCTTTTCTCCCTATCCATCTTTTCTGCTGAAACTGAAAACCAGAAATGATGACTGGACAGATAAGAATCTGATTTCTTTGGTTTGGTGGCATTCCCAGACTCCTGAGCAGTATTGGTCAACAGGGTTGTCAAAAGGCAAGAATCAAAACGAACATGCGGGAAACAGGCCATGGAATGCTGGAAATTTGGCATGAGCAGCCACTCCCATAAGCCTTTCATGCTGATAAACCCACAGTTCAGAGGTCACAGAAGAAGATCAGAAACCAGAAACAAAGGCATGTCAGGAAGAATTTTTATGCATGATTTTACATAGAAGTGATTGGAGTATTTCACAAACATGGATTGAAACATAAAATCATTATAAATAAGAGAGAGACACCACATGAAATAGAAAAGTTTCAAACGAGATCAAGGGAGCAGAAGGATTTACACAACAACATCTGTCGCTTGGGTTACAGTTGTGAGATTCATCATGCCATGAACCCTAACCTTGTGAACCTGCTTCCTATCTTTAAATCTGATTATTTCTAAATTGAACACATACACATGTGGTGAGCTGTCTTGACTAACAGGCTGACATGACAAAAACTATTTCAAGCCATTTGAAATGTTCTTATTGATTTGTAGAGGACCAATACCTAAGTATATTATGTAATATCTCTGCTTTCTGTGGATTAGTGGCCTTAGGAAACTAGACAATCCCCGATCAGTGATTTGAGTCTTGCACATCCCCCCCTCCCCTCCCCCCCCCCCCCCCCCCCCCCCCCCCTACTGACCTCCATCTCTTGCCCCTTCCTTCCTCCCATCCCCTTCTCCTCAACAGACTACACGGGCAGACTGTATGTAGTGATCTCAATGGCAGTTATGAAGATGAAACAACAACTCAAAAGTCCTATGTGCTATTGTCACTCACTGCAAATGAAAGAACCCACAAAACAAACAAATCTGCTGTTCTGGAAAAAAAACAAAAACAAAAACAAAACAAAACAAGAAGGCAAACAGAAGGAATAAAAAGTGGATGGCACCCTATCTGCTGAACCACTCTTTCTGGGACATCTACTCTGTGCATTTCACAGAAAGATGCCTCATGCAGTTGTGAAGGATTGTAATGGAACACAAGTCAAAAACCAAACAGTGATGCACAATATTCCTTCTGTCAGTTAAAAATGAAGCCTAGAAGTTATGGAGTTATCAAAAAGAGCAACAGCATCAACAACTGAACAAGAGAACGAGACTACAGTCAGTGGAAAGAGGAGAAATGTGAAGGTCATAGCTTTGGAAACAATTCCAAGAAGAAAACAATCACCACCATCGCCAGCATCACCTCAGCAACAACAAACCCACCATTCCATCCTTGACATACAGTATCAGTAAAACAAAACAAACAAAAACAACCAAAAAAAAACCCCACACCACCAACAACCACTCCCACGGTCCTCCCTGCCACATGCCCCCTTACCTTCCCTTCATACTCTATCCCCTTGATAGTGCACATCACTTTACATTATTTCCAAAAGTATAAACAGCACACATTAGTAGGAGACAATATCTTTTTTCATGAAAATATGACATGCATGATTTGTGACATGCCGCACTGTTTTTGTAGCATGTAAACAAAATCATATATATATTGTTGTATAAGTCTTTTTGTTTTGTGATGAAGCTGCCTTCAAGTTGTGATCATTCTATTTACATGTAGCACGGCAAGAATAGTGCTGCTGCTAGAAAATTCATATCGTTGTATCAACTGCCTTCTTTTCATTTGTTTGTTATTGTTGTAATGTCTTTTACTTCGAGCAGGAAATCTATCCACACATTCAGACATCACTGCAATGAGATATCTGTTCCCAACTGCAGTTCTGTTGCAAACCATGCGACTTCTGGTCATGTGACATTCAAACTTTACCGCAAGATGGCAGCATTTGTGCTTTGTAAATTTTGGTTCATTGATTTTCCTGCAGTTTCTTTCTGTTAGACCTGGTATCTGCTTTTTTTTTTTTTTCTTTTTTCCAAGAATCAAATGAAGACAGTGATAGTTTCCATTAATGGAAGTGCTGTTGAAGGTATTGAGTGCAGCAAGACAGGTCCAAGTAGCACAGATACTGCTAGCCAGGCCAAGCTTGTCAACAGGAAGAGGCTATTGTCAAGCACAACGGGGAGCAGGTGGGGGGGGAATAGTAGTCAACACACTTGAGCAAAAAAAACAAAAAAAACAAAAAAACATGAGATGTATAGAAGAATGGAGTTGAATTTCACGCAAGAAACATTGTAAAAATTGTCTTGTACCCACACTGTAGTATATCATTTATTTTTTTCTCTCTTTGGAACCCTCATGTTTTGTAAGCTAAGTTGACATCCAGTACAAACGCACTCACGTGTATATACAGGTACACCGGAAATGTTTCAGCTGCAAGTTTAAAAGGTTTTCTTTGATTTAAAAAAAAATGAAATGATCATGTTGTATCTCTCTGAGATAATGGTTACATGCATGTGAAAAAATGAAAATGAACAAAATTAATATGAATAATAAACTGTCCATTTTTCATTCTAAATATTACTTGTTCATGGCCTCATTTGCCTCTTTTGTGTGTGTGTGTGGGTAATTTTTGTCAAACACCCCCCCCCACCCTCTTTTTTTATTTTCCAAATAATAAAACAGTCCTAGGTCTCCAATTAATGGTAAAATCAACAAAATTATACAAAACAGAAATGTTGCAGATTTCTTTTTTTTTTCTTTCTTTTTCTTTCTTTTTTTTTTTTTTTTTTTTTTCTCTTATAAAATTATACAAAGTTGGAACTTTTCACTCAATTACTCTGGATTATATTTTCTTTTTACAGGATACAAAAGCAGAAGTAGACTGTGCATAGCGGGTTCCGTGGTGCTCTAGTTGGTAAATGCCCGGACTTGCTCCTCGCTGTAGAGACTGGCACGTGCTGGCCCTGGGTCATGATGAAGTAGGCCGGAACCGGAGCGCCTGGTGCCGGGGCATCCTGCCCAGCCTGCTGCAGCTCCTCTCTGAACACCGGCACCATCTGACCCAGCACGGTCACGTAGTAGACAGGCACTGAAGACACCACAGGGTTTCCCAGCCACAACCGCTTCCATCCCTGCAGGGGAGGTGCTGTCAGGTGTGCTGTGTTCCGCAGGCATGTTTTCTGAGCTGAGCTGAGCTGAGTTAGATTGACCGTTCCCCTCTGGGAAAACAGGCACCGACCCAGTCTGCACTGGGTGTTCTGGGCCTGGCTGACCGGACGACAGCGTGGGTGGCGGAACAATGGTGTAGGGAGGGGGGGCTTGGAACTGCCCACTGGGGGGTGGGGGATAATACATGGGGGGCGGCTGAGCATCGATCGGTGAAGGGGGCTTGACGTAGGCGAAGTGAGGTGATTGCCAGCCCTGGCGGCACCTTGCCCTCCCCCTGCTGGGTGATTCACCACCTCGTTGTAATCCGGAGGGCCAAGGTCCATGCCGTTGAAGCCCTGAGGATCCACCGTCCCGTCCGACGCCCGGTAGCGTACGGCGTTGGAGGCACCATAACTGCCCACATCCAGCCCCTTTCCACGGAAATAGGCAATGATGGAGGCAAAGGCAATGAGGAAACAGGAGGAGGCTGTGGCCAGACCAAAGCCCCAGCTCAGGTACACTTCGTAATAGTGGTTCTGGGTGCCCCTGATGGGGGTGTAGATGGCAAAGATGATGCAGCCGATTAAACCGCAGGTGCCTGTACACATCATGTCAGTTGCTTTAAGAATGAAAGACATGGCAAAACAAAACACCAATCAGATACTGGATCCTGAAAATTTACAATGAATTCACTATTCAAAAAATTAACATGGTTGTCAAATAAGACAAATTAACTACTAATGATGGAACAAAAGATAAAACACTGTCTGACATTTTCCGTGTTTTCAAATAATCCAATTATGTCATGATGGAAAAAAAATTAAAGGTATACGTGATGAAATTTCTTCAACATAAACATTTTTGTGGCTAAAATCTTTTATGGGATGCAACCAAATATGAATGCAGTTAGTCTATCCCAGTAACTCGGTCATAAAGACAAAATAAAATCTACATTTGTGTTCTTGATCAAACCTACAGCATGTTCACAGTAGGCAAGTTTTTTTTTTTTTTTTCCACAGAGATGACAACTCTGAATATGCTGCTAAACCTGTTCTTCTGGAGAATTATTTTATGCATTATTAGAAATACTCCCTCTCCTCTTCCCATTTCTTTACATAACTTACACATACACACATGCATACACTTACATTCTCTCTCTCTCTCTCTCTCTCTCAAAGTTTAGAGGGATCAAAGGATATCTATAAAATCCCTTCTTTGTTAAAAAAAATTGATTAGATTCTCTCTATGTTGCAGATCTTCACATGGTTAGCGTCATTACTAATTTAGAAAATAACATGAAAAGTCAGTGAAACTTTCTTTTTCCTCCCACTGTCTTTACAAACTTTTCTTCATTGCAAAACAGTAATCATGTTAAGGATCAACAGTTACAGTCGACCTGTCTGCACAAAGAGACATTAACTGTTGCCATGGGTTAGATTCAGAATATAGGCTTTTTTCAAGTGGATCAAAAGAAATGAATTATTGTTTTACAGTTGTCACAAACCCATCCACTGCTTTCTGGGCCGATGAATAGAGGCAAAGGCAGCAGGAGGGGAGACAACTTAAAGCTCACGTTGCAGTTCAGCATTATAAAGCTCAAGTTACAGTTTATAACAGGAAGGACTAGCAACTTCAGCTTTTTAACTCCATTATCCTTACAGCCAACCATGCCATTTATTTGTTCACAACACTTGTTAATGTATCATTTCAGGGGCTTTCAAATTTGTGAAAACACTGAAGAATCAACCTTGTCAAACCTATTCAATTACATAATTCAATACATTTTCATAAATGTATCTCAGATTATGATTATCTATTGAACTGTCATTAGTTGTTTGTTTGATTTGTGTATCAATCAGTCTTACTTCTGTCTGTTCATTTTCAATCTTAGTCGAGTTCTACAATCTATTTTCTTTCTTAGTACAGACCTGTTTGTCTGTTGAATCTTAACTGATAACCTGAATTCATTTCACTGAAAATATATTACTCAGTTTCCAGAAATCCGAATGACAAAACTGAGCACATCATACTGGCTCACCAATATGCAAAATACCTTCAAATTTGAAATATAAAGCACAAATTTATGTAAATGTACAGAAGTTTCACTTCAGCAGATGGACATTTTCAAATTCTAGCAGACAAAGACTTTCACATTCTCCATACTATGCCAAACCTACAAAACCCCCAATGCATGAAAATTCACCCAGCACAGGGGAGTCCTCATCATAACCTTACCAGCGATCAGTGCCAAGAGCTCCACCAGCCTCCTATCCGGAGAAGGCTGGGACAGGAAATCCATGTAGACCTCAGCCGCCACACTCAGCACAATGGCAATCAGAGACAGGCATTCCAGTGCTCGCACTGCATCAAACCATGCTGCAACACAGAAAAAAAAGCCATGCTTTAAACAAAAATTCTTGCTTTACTCCCCCCCCCCCCCCCCCCCCCCCCTCCCCGTGGAATGCCTACTATGGACTGCAATATAGCAAAGCTTCCATCCTTCTGGAGTCCAACTTCAGGAACCAGGTGTTGAAGGGAACTGGGTGGGCTGAAGAGAACTGCTAATGTTCAGAATCATTTGAAGCGAGATACCTGGAAAGCCAGGACAGGTCCATGATTTGTGGTGTCCCATTTGTCACTAATGTCAGACACCAATGGAAAACTGCTGGGTCGACTCCTTGATTCTCAACTCTCCTAAAACTGTGACAGCTGAGGGAGGATAAACGGGTCGCCTGGATCAGTAACATCTCTTGAGCTGTAGGGGAGATCTCCACCTATGTCATCCAACACAGACCGCTCGCCTTCCACCAAGACCGAGTTAAGGCAGTGCGGTAACCTCCAGTCTATACTCGTGAAATGAAAAGTAGCTGAATTTGAAAGAAAACTGAGCTGAGCTTGAAGAGCTGACATTTTTTTCTTATAATTAAAAAACAATTCTTTAAGGGGAATGAAAGGAAAATAATCTGTCCCTTGTGTTATTTGTATTTTGAGAAATCAAATGCGGAAAAAAAAAACTTTGACAAATGTTTAAGCTATTTGATTTATTCATTATTATTCATTAAAAAAAAATAGAGACTAATTCTAGCAGGAGGGGGTGGTGGGGAGGGAGAGGGGGGGGGGGGGGGGGGGGGGGGAGAGAAAAGGAACCACATCCATTTTTTCAGCTTGATGTACTGGGAATAAAACAGTTTGTTATGGCATTTCCTAGTGTCTTCTAAAGTGCAGGACTGATTTGGCCTGGTCATAATCTCCTTCTCTGACCGACCTACTCAGCATCTCCAGTGAAGGGTGCCCTGTGCAGAAAGGTGTGTATGCAGACCTCAGACCTCTCCCCCACCTGCTTTTTGAAGTCAATCATTCATACTATTACCCATTTTGAGTAATATATCTTGTCCGCCATTGGGAATAGACATTGAGATGCCCAATGTATCACTGAATGGTAGGAACTGATCTCACATTGATTCCTCTGTGATGCACCAATGCTTAAGCTCACTCCTGATTGACTGAGACAGTGAGCAAGACAGCTGTCCACAGAGCTAAAGCAGTCAAAAGGAACAAGAAAGACATAGCATAGAGACTGTTTGATTGTGAGCAATGTAAAGATTACTGAAACAGAAGGAATGGAAGACAAAGCAAGCTAGTAAAATTATTATATAAGCATTGTACAACCACAAAAATGATAGGCCACAAGAATGTGAAATCCCAGGAAGTCATGTTGTGGTTGTGACTGACAGCAGAAAGACGGAAGTGGACATAGCGTTCTGCACTTGGATCACAAACCTAAGAAAGATGCTTGTGCCAGGTCCACCTTTGTTATGAAAATTTGAACTGAGATAGCAAGCTGCATGTAACCTGCAAGACTTTGGCATGGTTCATTAACAGTGTGATGCTAAAATGGTATTGCTATGTACCATAGAACTTAAGTAGCAAAAAAACAGCAACAAAACACACACACACACACACACACACACACACACACACACACACACACACACCAATAATGTTGTAGCATGATACTATTCTGATGACAGGGCTTGACCAAGGTTTACTGTTTTACTGATCTTTAAACTATCTAGGAGTGTGCCCATGCATGTATTACCAAGTGGACAAAATGTATTTGAACAAAAGCTCTCCATCAAAAATAAATTTAGAAGT
>JADBJO010004791.1:122500-127500 GCA_016801955.1 Conus betulinus | reverse complement strand
TTAAGAAATATCTTAAGCAAATAACTTTCATCTGTAGAACGAATATAAACAACATTTAGCAAGTATTTGACATTTCATGTTGTCCTCAACATATTCTTTGGCAGAGCAAATTACGAAGGCAGTCAGCTCGCTTTCATCCCAAATGCACCAATCTTACAACAATCATTTACAAAACCACCATGCCACTGGTTCTAAATCAACAATTGATTGTTGTTTGTTGTTTATCAGGCGTACGAGTATACCATTGGTTTTCAGTCAACAAACCAACTTTTCCTCATCATCCTCAGGCATTGGGATGCTCTATCAGGTCATAGTCAACCAATAACAGTAATCGTTCAGTTAATCAAACTCATCACTGACTTAAATCCAACTAACCGCTGTTGTCTGTCAGGCAATCCAGCAGTCCATCAGATCAAAGCCAACCAGTAACTATCATCCATCAGGCAAATGAACACGCCACTGGCTTAAATTCAACCAGTCACTGTTCTCAATCAGGCGGTCCAGCACACCATCGGGTCAAAGTCAGCCAGTCAGCGTTGCCCTCTAGGAAAGTGGACCATACCATTGATTCTAAATCAACTCATCGCTATTGCCATTCCAACAACAGAGCACACCATTGGCTCTAAGTCCACCAATCACTGCGTCCCTTCAGGCTGCACTCTAGGAGAGTCAGGGCGTGGCTCGTACGGAGGTGGCCGCTCATTCATGGCCATCTCGTAGGACGGTGGAGGGGACAGACTGAGCTCATACATTGGGGAGGAAGCTTCCCCTGAGTGGACGTGCTGCCTCAGACTGTCCATCCCAGCGTCTGGGCCCGGCGGCTCACCGCTGGCCCAGTAAGGAGGTGGTGGAGGCCCCACCAGCTCCACCAGGCGTGAATGGGGAGTCCTGAATCCGGAGTTCAAGCTTCCGCCGCCGTTAGGGTTCCGTGTGTAAGACACCACGTTGAATATATCGGTGACGTCTTCGTGTCTCCTGGGCTCCCCCCTTGTCCACCGTGGTTCCTGGGGCTCGGCCTGTTCGCTGGTTCCAACCACGGTCGGGGAGTTGAGGGGTCTGATGGATCGGGTGCAGGGTTTGGGAGCCAGCTGGGTGGAGTTTCGGGTGCCTGCAACGATGACTCCGCCCACTGTGCAGGCCGAGGCGCCACCTACCACCAGCCACAGGGACCAGCCTAGAGAGAAGTGGGTCAGAGTGCTGTCCCTTGCAGAGCCCGTGGCGAAGATGCCACAGAGAACAACGCCACACAGCCTGGAAAAAAAAGGTATCACACGATTCCCAAACCATTCCATGACAGATTTATCACATGGGCTTACAATCACACTATAAGAAAGGGTTATCATCAGGCACTTTTTTTTTCTTTTTTTTTGCGTATGCAGGCTGATACTCCTGTGGACACTCCCTGTATAGACAGGCAAGGATTAATCCCATCTAGCCAACAAAGGAGTGGAGTTTTGTGTGTTTGACCTTTTTTATCCCGCCATTAAAGGCAGCCATACTCCATCTTTGGGGAAGGTGTGTGCTATGTGTAACGTGTCATCCATACCAACGGCCAAACTGGCCTTCTCTCTCTTCCGAAAGTTGGTGATGGGATTTTATGTGTGTGCAAGATGTTACACGTGCGTTCACACACGGAACCTCGGTTTATAGTCTCATTCGAAGAATTTTTATGGGAAATGGAGTCAGAACCAATGTAAACTCTGAGGGAAAAATCCCCCTGTACCGAAACGGTCCGGCGGAGATTCGAACGCGCAACCCCATGATTACGAGTCCGGCACTCTAACACTGAACTATCCCAGCCCCCACTAGGCACTTCAAATCATAATACAGTAAAGTGTTATTACAAGATCTTAAAAGTCACGCTCAAATAAAGCTTGTTATGGGACCCTGAAATCATTTTTGTGACAAAGCATTATCACACAACACTAAAAATCACACCATCATGAAATATAATCACATGATTCTGCCATCACAGAATAAGCAATTTTCATCGTACGATCCCCCGAATAACACTATGATAAACAAAAATTACCACAAGACTTGAAGTGTTATGCTAGGATAAAACATTAGCTTAGGATCCAGAAGAAAATCACAGTATGCTAAATGTTATTTAAAAAAAAAAAAAACACCTTCAAATCTAGTCAAGTACCACTGTGTGACCCTAAAAACATACAATCATGAAGTATTATCACACAACCCTTACACTACACTATGATAAAGCATAGCCACACAATACTAAAATCGTACAGTGAGCAAGTATTACAACTCGACCCTAAAATCACGTAATGATATTGTTATTACATGACCCTAAAAATCCAGCAATAAGGCTGTAAATACTTCACGACCTTAAATCATGCAATGAAGACAGAATTATCATATGACCCTAAAATCACACTACGATAAGATATCAGTAACAACCTAAAGATCACGCTCCGATAAAGAAATTTATCACCCGAGCGTAAAACGTACAATAAAATGCCGTAAAAGTAATTCTGTAATAAAGAATTACAACACGTAATCTCATGTCATATTGTAATCTTTGGAATAGATCAACACATGCAAACAGTGACAAGGTTTGACGTTGTCATTATGGTCGCTAAATCTTAAATTTATTGTTGTGAAATCGAAACACGAAACCAGGTGTTTTCAATTTTTGAGAGTCAGTTGAACAACAAATTTAAAATCGAACTGTACAATGCTAATGTTCACAATGACCTAAACAAGTTTGATGCTGTTTGGAACGAATACAAACAAATAATTTCTTTATTCAAATACTCAAAAACAAACAAACAAACAAAAACCCTTACATTACATTTCGTACGTACTTTAAAATACCCAGTTTTGAGGCTCATCTGTCTTCTTTTCGTTGTATCGTTTACGTTCCTCATAATATTTGAATTGTTACATTCTTGAATGTATATTATGAGGTGATGCATGTCTCTGTTGATATTCTTTTTACATTTCGAACTCCTAGCTGGAATTAAAGAAAAAAGAAAAAGAAAGACAGAGATACAGACGGACAGAAAAAAAAAAAATTTCGCACCACTGTAAAACTGCATTATGATAAAGAATTACCACACTGCTGTAAAATCGTATTGTGAAAAAAGTATGATGAAACATCTGCACTTCGACTATTCTGGACAATACTGTCATTATGAGACAGTCATTAACCCCTTTGCTGCTACGCACAGGTTCAATATTCCGCGGCATCAGGTATTTTCAACGGTCGTTTCTCTTCAAATACCCGTCACTGTATCACTTTTTAAACAGTTCTCCCCCCGATACGTTGAGTAAAATAATGAGGTGGAAATGGTAGTTTCAATCCATAAAGGGCCCTCTCTTCTTCCAACCTATTTCAAGATCGATCGGTCATACGGCAGAAATGGCTTGTGAACTGATAGTGGTATGATACATCGATTATGAGGCTTAATGTGACTTTTCTTCTTCATCACTTATCTTCTTTCCTGAAAATTTCTACCGTTTTGAAATAAACGAATGAATCAGCCAACCGTTTAAGAAGGCGAGACGGATTACAGCCACAAATCTGCCATTAAGGCTACCGAAAGAGGAGATAGAACTGCAGTCCCACCTTCACCCTTTCCTCCCACACCTAGCCCAAGACTCATTGATTGTGGGTCAGTGTGAGAATCTCCGGGTGCTAGAGGGTTAATGTAACTTTCTACGGTCAAATCAGCTGCGCTGATGAACAGGAGTGTGCACAGTGGTTTTCAGTTCCTGTAAAGGGCTTTAGCTTGAAAGACGCTTGTCTTGTGGAAAGCGGAACAACCACTTGGCTTATAAAAGGTCAGTAAAGATTTCAGGCTTGGAACTGAATTTTTTTTTTTTTTTTAATTTAAATATAGATACACCGATTATCTGAACCTAAGCTATACATGTGGGAGGTAGAGAGAGAGAGAGAGAGAGAGAGAGAGAGAGAGAGAGAGAGAGAGAGAGAGAGAGAGAGAGAGAGCACGTGGGTGTATTTGTGCACGTGCTGTGTGTGTGTTAACACGTTCTGTTTTTCACTCTCAGGACTGGGTGTAAAAAAAAAAAAAAAAAAGCAAAAACAGTCCTCGTCTTTTATCCTCGTCGTGAATGAAGAATTTTGTCGTGGTTAACTTGTCTTGTCTTGTCTTGTCTTGTTTTGCCTCGTCTGTCTTGTCCCCCGCGTTCCCTCCCGTCCACCTCCCCCGCCCCCCCCCCCCCCCCCCCCCCCCCCCCCCCCCGTGCATGCTGACCTGAGGAGATAGCCAGAAGCTCTTCCAGACGAAGCAGCCACTTGTGACGTTGCTGACGGGTCCGGAGGCACTTGCACTGGCAGCCCACCATCAGCCACAGGGTCAGCAACATCACGCTCACACTGCTCAGCACCCGACTGGCCAGGAACCACCCTGACAGGCCACACGCCGTCATTAGAATTGGGCACTACTACACTGTAAGTTTAATGCGTGTTAAGTGTTTTCAGGCCTGCCATAAAGCTGAGCCAGCATTTAATGTTAAACTGATTATTGATTACAAGAATAACTCCCCAGCAATTATTTTCCTTTTTTTCTTTCTTTCTTCTGTTTTTTTTTTTTTTTTTAATTTCATTTATTTATTTATTTATTATGTATTTGTTTGTTTGTTTGTTTATCTATTTATTTATTTATGTATTCATTATTATTTTATTTTATTTATTTATTTATTTATTTATTTATTTACTTTTTTTTTTTTTTTTGGGGGGGGGGGGGGTCTTCGATGAGATCACAACACAATCTTCAAAGACCATGACCTTCCCCAATTGACGTCACATTTCAGACAAGCCTTTTACATTCACCCGTGACCCTATCTTTTCGCGCCAGCTGAAAGCGCCCAAACAGTCCCATTCCTTTGATTTTAATCTGTCTGCTTGGAACCCGCTTTGGCTTGCGCCTTGATGGCCACGTGAAAAAAAAAAAAAAATAAAAACGAGGAGAGTAAGCTTCAGATTGAATGAAAAGTCTCAAAACAATCTACTGACT
>JADBJO010004791.1:105000-112500 GCA_016801955.1 Conus betulinus | reverse complement strand
TCCACAGAATTAGTGATTAGGTCCAAAAAAAAGGCAAATGCATGAAGCGTTAATGAATTGTCATTAGAATTTGTGATCAGGTCCCAAAAGAAGGGAAATTCGTGGAACATCAATGAAATGTCCTTAGAATTAGTGATTAGGTCCTGATGGTTGCAGGGGAAAAAAAAATCATTTCAGGCAGAGACCTGAGGTGGAGCAATACAGTCAGCTGGGTTTCACTGACGAGTGCCACTAGGGGACGAAGTAGACTCCGGACAGGCGATACAAATGGTTCAGCATTCTGTTCGTGAAGTGCTTTTTAACGTTCGTTCTTTAAGAATATCTTCTTTTGTTACCATTTTCTTCTCATTTTCTTCTCCCCCCTTTTCACACACACACACACACACACACACACACACACACACACACACACACACACACACACACACACACATACTCGCGAGAGCGCGAGCGCGCGCGCACACACACACACACACACACACACACACACACACACACACACACACACACTCTCTCTCTCTCTCTCTCTCTCTCTCTCTCTCTCTCTCTCTCTCTCTCTCTCTCTCTTCTTATTCTCTCTCCGGCTTTTTGTTGTCCATAATTCATTGCAAAATCGTTTTCACGCAAGCAGGCCTGCACTTGTTTCCCACCATTACTTATTTGTTGAGCAATTTGGGCCTGAAGTCGTGTTAAGCATTGCCAAATGAACCACCCCCCTCATCCTACCCCCTGTTTAAAATGGGCGTCCTGTTATAATTAGGTAGGAAAAGCAGTTTCTACAACCTTAGGAAGAGTGGTTTCTACAGCATCAGGAAGAGTAATTTTCTAAAACCTTGTGGTCATGATGAAGCCAGAGGGTGGCTTTTTTACAACCTTGTGGACATGATGAAGCCACAGGATGGCTGTTTCTACAACTTTGTGGACATGAAGAAGCCACAGGGTGGCTGTTTCTACAACCTTGCTGTCATGATGAAGCCACAGGATGGCTGTTTCTACAACCTTGTGGTCATGACGAAGCCACAGGATGGCTGTTTCTACAACCTTGTGGTCATGACGAAGCCACAGGATGGCTGTTTCATGGCAGACGACAGAGACTGGGTGGGAAAAAAGACATGGTGGCAGCGCATCGCAATTCTCCAAAGAGCGTTTACAACATTAGATGAGGTCATTTAACAAAAATGAGAGAAAGAAGAGAGGAGAGAGAGAGAGAGAGAGAGAGAGAGAGAGGCAGACAGACAGACAGATGGACATACAGACGGATGGGGAGAGACAGAGACAGAGAGAGAGAGAGAGAGAGAGGCAGAAAGACAGACAGACAATGAGAGAGAGAAAACAGAAATAGAGAGAGAGCGACAGAGACAGAGAGACAGAGATAGACAGAGAGAGAGAGACAGACAGCGAGAGAGAGAAACAGAGAGAGACAGAGACAGAGCGAGAGGGCGAGAGAGAGAGAGAGAGAGAGAGAGAGAGAGAGAGAGAGAGAGACAGACAGACAGACAGACAGGCAGGCAGACAGACAGACAGACAGACACACACACACACACACACACACACACACACACACACACACACACACGCACACACACACACACACACACACACACACACACACACACACACACACACACAGATTGAGACTGAGACAGGGAGCAAGAGAGAGGAAAAAAAAACTAACCGATAGACTTAAAAAAAAACCACCAATGGCTGAGTTGCCACAGCGCATCCACGTGGGTAAAGATTGCGCTAACCTTCGCCATTCCAGATGTTTCCATTTTTTCTTTCTTCTTTCTTTCTTTCCCTTTCTTTCTTTTTTTTACTTTCTTTTTTTTTTTTTCTTTTTTTTTTCTTTTCTTTCTTTCTTTTATACATTTTTTCTTTCTTTTCTTTTTTCTTTTTCTTTTTCTTTTTTCTTCTTTTTCTTTCTTTCTGTCTTTTTACTTTCTTTTTCTTACTTTCTTTTTTTTTCTTTCCTTTCTTTCTTTGTTTTTTTTCTTTTTCTTTTTTCTTTTGAGAGCAGCCTTCGCTAGTGATCTTGGAAATTGTCTGGTGTCTTCTGACCGGTGCTTACTGCGATGAACGTTTTCGTGATCTTTCCACTTATTTCCTTCTCTTTATTTTAGTCTTTTCTCCCTTTTTCTCTTTCTTCTCTTTGACTGCCTCTCTACCCTCCTCCCTCCCCCAAACCTACATCCACTCACGCTCTTCCCCGTCTGTCTGCAAAACCCCTATATGACAATTGTCATGTGGATGGACAAGAAAGCCTCGCTGACCCTCTTACTTGTCAATAATCAGCAGGCTTGGAATGGAGATGAACGATTTCCTTTCATCTGCTGTCTTTCTTCTCTTTTTCTTCTTGTTTTACGAGGAAAGGGAAAGACTTAAACGTGAGAGAGAGAGAGAGAGAGAGAGAGAGAGAGAGAGAGAGAGAGAGAGAGAGAGAGAGAGAGAGAGAGAGAATATAAATTCAACGCCTCGTTCCTGGAAGGAATTTCCATGAACCGATTAGTTGCGTTTTGTTTGAAGAATCTTAGTTTTCTTTCCCCTTCTTCTTTCTTTCTTTCTTTTTTTCTTTTTTTTTTTTTTTTTTTTAGTCATTTTACCTGGATTCTGAGAAAACAAGATTTGGTGTGGCTTTGATGCAAGACTGTCTTTTACAAATCCGCGGAAACAAAATTTTCACAGATCCCGAGACCTACTGGGTGAAAGTCCACACCTCGGATATCCAGACAATGAAAAGCAACACAGCTCCTATTCCACGAAGTATAAGAACGTAATCCTGAGACCCAAACAATGAGAGTCAAATTCAATAGATCCTTCATTCACGGGATGACAGTTCACAGCTCCCAGTTAATTGATACGGTCAAAGTCCAAGGTTTGAATGAATGTAACCAAATGAAAGTCTCTAGACTGGAACCCAAGCAATGAAAAGTCAACGCACCCCTCAATCCATTCATTTCGATGACAATTCAAAGACCCCAAATCCACAGGTTGAAAATCTCAAAGGGACAAAACCCAAAAGTCAGACGGAATTCCAGAGGCTGAGAGACCACAGAGCCCGAAATCCACAGGGTGAAAATCAACAGGGCCATAGTTCTTATGTCACGGGATGTAATCAAGAAGTATATAAAAGTCGATAGGTCCAACAATCTCTCACGGTGAAAGTCGACAGGCTCAAGATGCACCCGGTAAAAGTGGTCAGGCTCAAAATGTACCTGATAAAAGGGGACAGGCTCAAAATGCACCCGGTAAACATGGACAGGCTCAAAGTCGAAGTGGTGTGAAAGTTGAAAGGCCTCAAACCCACACAGAGAAAATCGCTGGGCCCCAAATCCACGCGGTGAAAATCGACAGGCCCTAAATCAACACAGTGAAATCGACAGGCCCCAAATCAACACAGTGAGAATGGACACGCCCAAAATCAACACAGTGAAAATCGACAGGCCCTAAATCAACACAGTGAAAATCGACAGGCCCCAAATCAACACAGTGAAAATCGACAGGCCCCTAAATCAACACAGTGAAAATCGACAGGTCCCAAATCAACACAGGGAAAATCGACAGGCCCCAAATCAATACAGTGAAAATCGACAGGCCCCAAATCAACACAGTGAAAATCGACAGGTCCAAAATCAACACAGTGAAAATCGTTAGGTCCAAAATCAACGCAGTGAAAATCGACAGGTCCAAAATCAACATATTGAAAATCGACAGGCCCCAAATCAACACAGTAAAAAAAAACCAACAGGCCCCAAATCAACACAGTGAAGATCGACACACCCAAATCCATGTGGTAAAAATCGACATGTGGTGAAAATTGACAGGCCCTAAATCCATGCAGTGAAATCGACAGGCACTAAATCCATGCGGTGAAAATCGACAGGCCCTAAATCCATGTGTTGAAAATAGACAGGCCCTAAAATCCATGCAGTGAAAAGAGACAGGCCCTAAATCAATGTGCTGAAAATCGACAGGCCCTAAATCCATGCGGTGAAAATCGACAGGCCTTAAATCCATGTGTTGAAAATTGACAAGCCCTAAATCCATGCGGTGAAAATAGACAGGCCCTAAATCCATGCGGTGAAAATAGACAGACCCTAAATCCATGCGGTGAAAATTGACAGGCCCCAAACCCATGCGGTGAAAATTGACAGGCCCCAAACCCATGCGGTGAAAATTGGCAGGCCCTAAAATCACGCGGCGGAAGCTGACAGCCTCAAATCTACGCGGTGACAGGCTCAGTCTCTAAGCAGTGAACAACAACAACTTCTACGCGGTGAAAATTGACAGGCTAAACGTCCATGCCGTTAAAATGGACAGGCCCAAAATTCATGAACTTAAAGTCTACGGGCCCCAAATCCATGCAATGCAAGTCGACAGGCCTCAAATCCATGAAATTGAAGTCGACAGGCCAAAAATCCATGCAATTTAAGTCGACAGGCCTCAAATCCAAGCAATTCAAGTCGACAGGCCTCAAATCCAAGCAATTCAAGTCGACAGGCCTCAAATCCAAGCAATTCAAGTCGACAGGCCTCAAATCCAAGCAATTCAAGTCGACAGGCCTCAAATCCACGCAGTGAGGATGTACGGACCTGCAATCAACGCTGCCAGATCCGTAAATTTCCCAGTTGTTAGAATCTACACGGTGAACATCCCAGTCAACAGCAACACCCATCAAGGGGACTTGTAAATGAATCCCAACCTTGAGAACAACGAACTTCAAACACCAAACTAGGCGGATGGACCGCGTGAGTGGCTGTGATGTGATGAGATTAACGTGTGGCTCCACGAGCTGTGATGGGACTGAGGCCAAACGTGATTGGTTGTGACAGGACTGAAGATCATTCTGATTGGCTAGGACAGAAGTACAGAGTTCCGAAGGGTTAGTAACGATAAGAATGAGGTTGACGTGGGATTGGCTGTGGCAGAATGAAGCACCGCGTGGTCTGGCACTGGGTCTGGAAGAACCCAGGGAGTGCAGGTCAGGCCTCTGGGGGGTCATGACGTCTTCATGGTTACAGTAGAAAGGGACTTAACAGACTCTTGCAAACTTCACAGACACAGTCACACACAAACATACACACACACACGCACGCGCACACACTGAGAGAGAGAGAGAGAGAGAGAGAGAGAGAGAGAGAGAGAGAGAGAGAGAGAGAGAGAGAGAGAGAGAGAGAGAGACAGAGAGACAGATATACAGACAGACAGACAGGCAGGCAGGCAGACAGACAGAGACAGACATATGGACGGACTGACAGACAGACCTACAGAGACATAGAGAGACAAAGACAGACAGACACAAAGAGACACACAGACAGGCAGAGAGAGAGAGAGAGAGAGAGAGAGAGAGAGAGAGGAGGTCACACACACACACACACACACACACACACACACACACACACACACACACACACACACACACACACACACACTTCCCATTGCCATGGAGTAAAGATGGAAAAGCAGCAATTGATCTTACCAAAGCTCTTATCTTATAAAAAAAAAAATTTCAAACGGACAAAAAAGTGCATTTTAGTGCCTCAAAACATAAAATGAAAAAGTTAAAACGTTTGGACTGCAAAGCTTTAAACACGGTTCTTTCGTCTCTAGACATTCGTGAAATAGAGGAATGCAAAGACACGGCGGAATTCTAGCACTTGACAAATATTGTGAACCTGCATTAGTCTTTTTTATGATGCAAAAAGATATATCTTAGAATACTGGCCCGCCAAAAGCAAGAAAGAGATCATACATTCACAACCATTAAGAAAATGAGGTCTGATCTTTTTTTTTTTTTTTTTTTCCATGTCATCACAAAGTACAAGAGCAAAAAAACAAAAAATGCATTGAAGTAATTGAAATTTCTGTAATAAACAGAAAAGACATGGTTGAGAAACCCTTTTCTCACTAGTTCTCTGCCTCAAAAGACACTGGAAGACTCTATAAACATAAACTATATTGATTTGAAAATGAACGGGAAAATGCTATTGTTGAAGAGGCAGTAGCAATACATACTGATTTGAAAAATTGAAATCATCCTCAGATTTTCACAGAGGGCTCAGAACTTTGACGCAGTTTTGTGCGATACCTGCACTTAGCACATAGTTCCCCCCCCCCCCCCCCCCCCCCCCCCCCCCCCCCCACACACACACACACACACACACACACTTTTTTTTTTTTTTATAAGAAGTAAATCTATAGCTGAAACAAATTTTAAAAAGAATGAATTACAAGACAAAACACGACGCGGTTCGACCTCGTAGGTCTTCTTCAAGCAAGATAAACAACATTCAGGACAATGAAAACGAAGAACGAGCAGTCAGTTATCTTCTCATATTCGGCGCAAGGTGGGTATTTACGGCTGAATTCATCACTGGTCATGCTGGCTTTGGAATGTTTACCTCTATGTTTAGTGTTTTATTTTTTATTAATTCCAAACCAGTGTTGTATACCCCAGATGTTTTTTTTTTTTTTTTTTTTTTTTCAGTTTCAACACTAGACTTGGCCTGTTTTGTTTGGTTTTTTTTTTTTTTTTTTTTTTTTTTTTGAAATGAATGATCAATTTCATCGTCTATCGTCAAAGGATCCTGTCACAGAATATTGCTGGGTACCTTTCCATGGAAATGGAATTCCCATTCTCCCTTTTTTTTTCTCCCTTGTTTGCCAAACCTTTCACTTTGTACCACTAATGCCCGGATGAAGGGCCCACGATCGGAAACGTCCTACAGATTGTTTCCACTGGTCATAATCCTGTATAATTTAGCGACCCCGTCTGTCTAATCATACGAATATTGATGAAATAACCGAAAAAAAAATCTCTGAAAGAGGCCAAATCAGGTAAATCAGTGTCACTAAGATAGCAGTCATCTGTTAACAGATTGTAGGCTAAATTTAGATCCAACAGCCATTTTGCGCCGAATATGAGAAGATAAGTGATTTCACGTTCTTCGTTTTCACTGTCCTAAATGTTATTTGTTTTTGCCTGAAGAAGACCCAAGAGGTCGAAATGCATGTGTATTATTATCCTGTAATGTGTTTGTTTGCGTCTTTGGCGGTAAACTAACCCATTTCTTTACTAAATTTTGCTTCATTTTCCACCCTCAGTCACTTCGTTTTGAAACTAGATTTTAGACTGCTTAAATCAATGTTACGAGAGATTAAAAAAAAAAATCTTCTGATAGCAAATTCTTACCACGAAGAAATTACATTTTCGATAGGAACTGTGCATCACAAAATCTCTTCGCTTTATCATTAGACATTTCAGAACAGTAAGTTTATTTCTTTTCGACTTATTCCGAATCGGGATAAACTTAATTAATAAAATTAAGTCAAAACCTGTACCTGCGTAGTAAACAAGTCACTTCGAATCAATCACTCTCTGACATCAAAAATAGCTAAATGCTTTCTAAATTAATTCATCACTAAATGCTTTTTTTTGTTGGAAGAGCTACAGGAATTAATGTGAACTAACGAACATCCATCTTCTTTTAAATGGAACTTATT
>JADBJO010004791.1:97500-100000 GCA_016801955.1 Conus betulinus | reverse complement strand
GAGAGAGAGAGAGAGAGAGAGAGATCGATAGAGAGAGAGAGAGAGAGAGTGTGTGTTAAAATGGGACAAATATAAGGGGGACAATTCTTACCCCTGTATCACATCTTGGTGCTAAGTAAGAGGCTGTATCCCTGATTGAGAGTGCCAGGCCCCCGCCCACTATTCTCTCCCTCCCTGATCTGCTTATCTAGCTTGAAGGCTGACTCCTCTCTCCCCGTCTGTCTCCGTCTTCCATCCTGCTATCCCCCCCCCCCCCCCCCCCCCTTCCCCTCCCTCTCCCCCCTCCCCTACTCCTTTCCGTCAGCTTTTCATCCTAACCTTTCCTGACATTTGGAAATTCCTCCCGAAGAACTGTTGGTAGATGTTCTGGGGGAAAAGTCTTATGGAATTTAGGCCTAGGCCTGTTCGATTATTCTTACTTTTTGTGTTCAGCTCGTGAGCTGTCAGTCCTGAGGTCGTTTCCGTGGTCGGCAGGACTTTAAACATCATGTCTTGATGTAACTTCATCTTGAAGAACTCTGTGTGTGTGTGTGTGTGTGTGTGTGTGTGTGTGTGTGTGTGTGTGAGAGAGTGAGAGAGAGAGAGAGAGCGAGAGAGAGAGAGAGAGAGAGAGAGAGAGAGAGAGAGAGAGACGTACGGGTGTGCGTGCGTGCAGAGTGTGTGTGTGTGGTGTGTGTGTGTGTGTGTGTGTGTGTGTGAGTCTCACATAAGAACTCATATATATATATATATATATATATATATATATATATATATATATATATATATATATATATATAACTACTTCTACTAGAACTACTTAGACATAACTTGACCTCAACAACCACATATATAAACCATACAAGAAACCTAATGACACACCCATTTATGTAAACATCAATAGCAACCACCCACACATCTATACTAAAACCATACCCAATGGCATAAACAAGAGATTATCTAATCTGTCACATAATGAAAGAGTATTCAACAATGCAGCAGCAGAATACCAAGAGGCATTGCAAAAAAAGTGGTTACAGCTACAAACTACAATACAACCCAGATAACAACATGAACAAAAACAAAAAAAAGCAGGAAAAGGAAAATCACATGGTCCATATGATGGACGAGTAAAAACAAACGTAGGAAAAGAATTTTTCAAAATTTTGACAGCATCCTTCCCAAAAGAACACAAATTGTCCAAAATATTCAACAAGAACACCATCAAACTATCATATTCATGCATGCCTAACCTTAAAAATATAATTGATTCATCCAACAAAATGAAAAGCAACACAGCAAAGAAGGGTGAAGAAAGGAAATCCTGCAATTGTGCTAAAAAAGACAGTGTTCCTTTAAGCAACAAATGCCTCTATAACAACATTGTATACCAAGCCACTGTGACATCAGAAAATGAAAAAGAAACATACATAGGGATCACTGAAAATCACTTCAAAACAGATACGCAAACCATAAACAGTCATTCACAAAGAAAAAATACAAAAACCAAACAGAACTGAGCAAATATATTTGGAGACTTAAAGACAAAAAAATAAACTATAACATATCCTGGAAAATCATAAAAAGGGCATCACCATACAACAACATTTCAAAAAGATGCAACCTATGTTCAACAGAAAAATGGTTAATACTATGCAAACCATACTTAGCAACCCTAAACTACTAAGTAGAAATAGTAAACAACTGCAGGCACAAATGGAAATCGTTGTCAGCAAACGCACCCTGAACTGTAAACAACCCCAAAAAAACGAACAATACGTGCAGCCAATCCGCACGTGCAAACAGTGACATCAGGCCATATAACACCGGCAGTAGGCGCCCCCCCTGGAGGAAATTAATTTTAGACAATCGACAAAAAATATACCATTTTCCAACCCGCAGTTACTTAAAAAGATTAATAGAACAAACTGAAAATTCGTACGAAACATGAGATGGAAAGCATTTTTCTTCCTGAATCCGAATGCAAAAAAAAGAGGACAAAAACACATATGACTTCAAATCATGGCGATCTCCACCAGCCATAGATGAAATGAAATCTTTTGAGGATAAAATGAAAAGAATGATAGCCAACATAGAATTCAAAAAATCAAACAACGATTTCCAAACATCATTAAAAAAAATGAATAAAACAAATACAAAATGATAAAAAAATATTCGTGAAGGCTGACAAAACCAGTAATTACTACAAAATGGAACCAAACGAGTACTCACACACTTCTTGATAAAAACATTCAGAAAAACTACAAAAAAGCTGATAAAACCATACACAACAACATCCGAAAAAAAAAAAAAAAAGAACTCGTACACACCACATGGATCTAGGTGACAGGGTGGAAACAACTGCAATAAAAGAAGCCTTCATAACCCTTAAAGACCATAAACCCAATTTCCACAACAACCCAACATGTAGACTAATAAACCCATCTAAATCTGAACTGGGCAAAATAAGTAAGAAAATCTTAGAAAAAGCCATAAAAACATAAAAATCAAACACTGAATA
>JADBJO010004791.1:90000-92500 GCA_016801955.1 Conus betulinus | reverse complement strand
GGTCACGTTCAGTATAGACTGTCCTGACCCGCCATGTGGTCACGTTCAGTATAGACTGTCCTGACCCGCCCTGACCCGCCATGTGGTAACGTTCAGTATAGACTGTCCTGACCCGCCATGTGGTAACGTTCAGTATAGACTGTCCTGACCCGACATGCGCAGGACAGCAGCTCCTACAATGGCTCCGTCACCAGCGGTGTGTGGGTGAGGATCGACCCCCGGAGGGGATTGCTGCCATCATCCATCCACTGACAGTTCTCCTGACCTTGCCGACACTGACGACTGACCCAAACTCGCCACAGGCATTGACGGAGACCTGAAAGCAAAATGAAGGTCATACTAGCCGCCGTGTCAGCAGTGGTTAGCGTCACCAGATTTTCGGCTGCGCGGTTTGTGGGTTCGATTCTCATCAGAGACATTTATGTTTTTGTGGGATGTTTTGGCTCATGAGCAGCTCCTGCCAAGAGTTGAGTTTGCTTTGGGCTCAGTTGGCAAGACTGGGACCACACAGTTGAGATTCATCCACTTAATGGATGCTTCTATAATAGTGTTGCCCAAATTTCCTGACCAACACTGCAGGTACCTGTGTCTCCTGGGCCTGGTAGACGTCGGGATATATTATGAATGTAAGCGTAGATTACAACCCTGTTATACAGACTCGGACCGGACAGGAACTCCATAGCATCGACTTCATCATTCTCATTCCAGTCGATCAGCACACACACACACACACAAAACAAGATGTAAAGTATCAAATTCTGAAGCCTTTTATGCCCTGCTCTGATGGTGAGTAGCCTCTTTTTCGATTTCTCTCCATGTCTGTGCCATTGATGAGTTTGTGTGGAGTGGCCGGTACTGGCCAGTTCATGACAATTGTCAGACGGTATTGGCCAGTTCATGACAATTGTCAGACGGTATTGGCCAGTTCATGACAATTGTCAGACGGGATATCGGCCACACTTCATCCCTTTGTTGGGCAATTGTCAGACGGTATCGGCCAGTTCAGCCTGCACAATTGTTAGGCGGTATTGGCCAGTTCATGACAATTGTCAGACGGTATCGGCCACTTCATGACAATTGTCAGACGGTATGGCCACTTCATGACAATTGTCAGACGGTATCGGCCACTTCATGACAACTGTCAGACGGTATCGGCCACTTCATGACAATTGTCAGATGTATCGGCCACTTCATGACAATTGTCAGACGGTATCGGCCACTTCATCACAATTGTCAGACGCGTGGACGGACGTGGTGGCGCCCTCCGGGGGTGGGCGCCCTCCGGGGGTGGTTGTGGGGGGGGGGGGGGGGGGGGGGGGGGGGGACGCCCACTCACACTGGCTCCGCCACTAAGCAATTATTGTCGTCAGTAGAGGGTTTAATTGATAGTGTCTAGCATATGCTGGATAGGAGCAAGCGCTACAGGTCCACTGAACACCATCGAAGTGACTGGGCAGCAGTGCAGTGTCTCCTCTGGTGGGTTGCCTCATGACGACTTGGCATTGACATCCCTGCAGACTGCCGGTGCCCAGGCTGCGATGGGACAAGCCAAAGTGTGACTGTGGGCAACGTGGGGGTAATGGATTTGATGTTGTAGTGGTCGGATGGCTTCAAAAAGATGTAAAAAGATAATTATTATACATCAAGGTAATCTGAGAGAGAGAGAGAGGAGAGAGAGGAGAGAGAGAGAGAGAGAGAGAGAGAGAGAGAGAGACAGACAGGACAGACAGAGACAGAGATTCAGATAACTTCACAAAGAGAGAGAGAGAGAGAGAGAGAGGAGAGAGAGAGAGAGAGAGAGAGAGTGAGGAGAGAGAGCGTGAGAGACAGACAGACAGACAGACAGACAGACAGAGACAGAAATCTCATGTATGAAAGTACTATGATAACTCCGAACGATGACGAAACAGATCTCATATATCATGATTTTCTGATTACCATCAAAAGGGCAATGATATAGATCTCACGTCTTGCGCCGCTCTAATTACCCGAAAAAGATAATAATATAGATCTGATGCATCATGGTTTCTCAGAAACATCCAAACGGTAATCAAATACCCTCACATATAAGGGTGCTCCGAAAACTTTGAATGATAATGGCATAGATCTGATATGTCATGACTCTCTGATAACTCATCAGGGTGGTCAATTAAATCTGATGAATCCTGAGGTTCTGACAACCACCAAAACACCATGAGACGAACCTGACGAATAATGGAGCTTTCATAACTCCAACGAGTTAAGATAAATCCAGTGTGTCGTTGGTGTCTAACAGTTCCTATCGACAGTGAGGTAAATCTGATGATGGCTGTCTGAAATCCGGAAACGTCAAGAGATATATCTTAAGTATCAAGATCTCTGGGGAAAAAATCAAGGGGATAATGAGATAGATCTAATGCTTCATGATTCGTTAACAATTTCAAAGGTTAATGACGTATATCGAATTTACCATGACGCTCTGAGAACCTCAAGAGTAATGAGATAGATTTTAAAAAATAAT
>JADBJO010004791.1:82500-85000 GCA_016801955.1 Conus betulinus | reverse complement strand
ACGCCAGTCTGGTTTCCATGCCCTTATCCTCTACTTTACCCGTCCTCTGTCTGTATACTAATTCCTATTTCTGCGTCCTTCCATTCCAACCCCTCTCCTTCTACTCTCCTACCTGTACAATCCTGTTCCAAAACGTTCACACTCAAAGGAATTGCATTGCCGTGCGTCTACGACTTGAAGCAAGAATGTCAAGAGGAAAAAAAAGGTCAAATCACGGCATAAGTCATAAACACAATACCTCATTCAAACTGTACCTGGATTAAGAATCATAAACAACAAGACACTAATCCACTTATATACAACATTCACAGAATAATGATACAGGAACTCATTTGCAGTTCAGGAATGAAGAACGTTTTACAAACTGGCATATGTATATGATTCGTGACATTAGGTAACATATTTTCTAAAAAGAAATAACACTGAAAATTTTCAAGTCATCTACCAAACACCGATTTGCCTAAGAATGTAAGAACCCCATAAAACTGAGATGGAGACGAATGTTTCAAGCCGATTTTTTTTCTGAGTACTGGTTTCGTTTTATACTGATGACAATCTACGCTTGAAAATAGTCGCTCCACTTAAGCCAGCTTGACAAATTTACGGGAAATGATGGTAGTAATATCAACAGACCACAATAGGCGGTTATATGTCCACTTCGATTAAAACAACAGGCACACAAGAGACGACCAAAGCAGATAGCAGTGTTGTTGAAAGCGTTGGCAATGCTCAAAGCTCTGACACAATCTACCAGGCAGCGCAGGGATATGAAAGCAGCGTAATGGACAGACACACAGGCCAGACTCTGTATTGTACACTGTGGTTACCATGACACCAGCGACGGTCAAGAAACAAGTCTTGTGTCATGCCGGTTCCGGTTCTCAGGCAAGGAAGAACTCCAATTCCAGAAGCGTGCTTCATTTTGGATAAAAATTAGCGGAGATAGCAAGTTAAACGTTATACCACATCGCAAGAAACGTAACAAGACGACCAAGTAATGAGTTAAGGGTAACAACACGATCCAACTCAGAAAACACACACATGGACGCACCCACGTTCATGACAGAGTGAATGATGATGATCGTATGAATTTATAATGATGATGTCCTCGTAATCGATTCCTGTGTCCTGTCATCTGTTTTCGGTGGTTAGATTTCGTCCGATTAAAAAAAAAAAAAAAAAAAAACAACAAATGCTAGAAACGAAAACCTTTCATAGTCAACCATACATAAGGAAGAACATTTCGATTTTTTTTGTTCAGGCAAGCAATTATTTTTTACGATCCTAAAGGAGACCACACACCCTTTTGTGACAAAACTCCGACCGACATAGCCAGTGGGGGACAAAAAAAAAAAAAAAAAAAAAAAAAGAAAGAGGAAAATCCAACATTTCCAGCAAAGACACCAACATGGAGGATGGACCTTGAGGGTTGGAGTGAGCTCAGTTAGGTAAGACATGGTTACAAAAGCAGACAGTGAGACCGTGGAGTCTGGTCTTTCTAACCAGTACATCAACATGCCGACTTCGAAGTTGGTGCAAGAATGAACAAAGAGACCACCAAAATCCCAGTCTTTCCTACAACGGTATACCACCAAAGCCAAACCTTCTGACGCATCACTATAAGCGCGAACAGACACTGTCATATAATCAGAATTTTTTTTTTTTTTTTTTGGGGGGGGGGGGGGGGGGGGGAGGGAGGGGCGGGGGGATGTGGAGGGGGGGGGGGGGGGGGCAGAAAAAAACAATAGCATGGCCAACCTTCAAGAATGGAGGCTGGGATCTCATCAAAATTTCAAGACTTTGTTAAAAAGAGTGAACACCCCCTCCACTCCCCCTCCACCCCCACCCCCTCCCCCACCTCCCGCTCCCCCGAAGATACAGTATTCCTACGAATACACTAACACGATTGATCTCGGAAGATAGAGGGAACGGGGAAGGAGGCATGCAAGAGTAAATAGCTCTTTTTTTTCATTTCCTTCTTTTTTTTTTTTTTGCTAATCAACAACAGCAATAACTCATTCACTCAATGTGTCATTTCTCAATTGACTGCTGCAGCAACATCTCATAGACTGGTCTTGTTACAAATGGGGAAAAAAGGTATGAAGCAGACACAGACGACAGGGTTATTCAGCAGTGTGTTTGGCTACGAGATGCAGTGTCAGTGTTCGAAAAGACCAGAGACCTCAAGAAACATTGTGAGATCATGTTCCAAATCGTCGAAGGAAGGGCAAGGCGTAAGGAGAGAAAGGGGGGTGTACACATCTGAAGGTCTTGAACAAAGTATACCAGACTTTGTCTCTGACGTTTCATCTTCAGCAGCAGTAAAAAAATTTCACCCTTTGATTAAAGCTGTAGAACGTTTTGAATCATTCAGATCGGAAGAACGAAGCGAAGTTCTAGCCTCTGCAACAAGGATAGTGCCATCTTGCCCTCTTTATTTATTTATTTATTTATTTTTTTTTTTTCGCTATAACATTCCTTAAATATTCAACATTGCCTT
>JADBJO010004791.1:72500-77500 GCA_016801955.1 Conus betulinus | reverse complement strand
GTTTTCTTTTCAACGTGTCTGGCAAAATGCACAGCCTCTATACAGCTTTTCTTTCTGTGTTAGTTTTTTATACTATCCAAAAAAAAAATGTTTAGTGGTGGTTTACGTGTCTAGCAAAATATACACAGACGCAAAACAGAGATTAAGAGAAAATACAAACACTGGCTGTTTTTTTCTTTCATGTTCTTCATTCATGTCTGTCTCTTTTCAGGTGAAAGAATCGTGTTGATAAACTCTTCTTCTCCTCAGGTCTCCCCTCTTGGCTCTGTAAGAAGCATGTTTTTGGCAAAGAGTTTTCCTCTGCAGGGTTGATTCCTTTAAGTGCAGACTTGTAGTAAAACAAATGAAAACAAACAACAAGACGCGTTTCAACTAGAACTGTATTCTCATTTTGTAGCGCGACAACCTTTCCGCTCAGACTCCAACCCGTCATCAGATATTCTGTATCCAGCATCGTGTCGTCTGTTCATCTTCGGCAAGGAAAAAAAAGGGGCCACTTACGCAGATATCCACTGGCAGTCGCATAGATACACACACAAACAGGAAGAAAGAAAGAAAGAAAATCCTATGTAAACTGAACAGTGTCCATAGTTGTGGTCGTCCTTGGCAGCGTAAGGCTGAAACATGGCGGGGGAAACACGGAATGGTTCAATGAGCAAAATGAACAGAATACAAGAACAGCGTTGGTTGGCGTTTTGGCTGTAAAAAAGTCTTTTGATTGGCCGTTTGGCCGCGTCCTGTTCTCTCAAAGAATATTCTTTGTGGAAGAAAAGTGTGAATGAGATCCACAAGAATGTGTCGAACATGTTGAATATCCTAATCACGTAGATCCTCTTTCTTTGCCTGTTGAAGGAAAAGACCCACGACAAAGCTGATGTGGTATCACTTGTGCGCGGGCGTGTTGTGTAGCGGAGTGGCAAGAGCTTGCCGGTGACGTCTCTTTGCATATGTGTGAGGTGCTTTAGTGGCAAGAGTTTGCCTGAGACAGTTCTGCCTGCGCGTGTGCGATGATTTAGTGGTGGGCAAGGACTTGCTGACGACATTTCTTCCACGTGCATGTAGTGCTTTATTAAGTTGCAAGGATTTGCAGGTGAAAGTTCGTCCCACGTGGGTTAACATCTTTAGTGGCAGGAATTGTCGCTGGACAGTTCATTCCTCGGACCAGAGAAAGAGGAACATTTCTAAAAATCATGGACAAGTTGAAACGAAATGAATATGATGGCGACTGAGGGTTGTAAACAACATGATAAAGTGTGGACTAAAGCTACTTTCATACTGTCTGACATCCGACAGTTCAGTGCACAACTAACAACTGCCGACGACACTCGCATAGAACAATATCAAAAAACAGGCCAGAGTCACACGGAGTTCCACAAGGACTATCAAAGAGCCTATAGCATTAAGGGCATTTTGGGCCCGTCTTCTCTGTATTATGGTCTACGTGACGTAACAAACATCATACAAAGTGTAAGCCCGTGGTCAATAAAAACTCGGCCACTGTTGGGTGTTTTGCGGGCAGTTTGCAGTCAACACTGGTCTCCTGAGTCAAAGCGAGAACGCGCCGACTCTGTTCTGGAATCACCAGTCTGCGGACCAGTGTGGATCTTCAAAGGGTTAAAGAGAAGGAAACTGCTCGTCATCCAGACTGCCTCCAGACTGCACGAGAAAACCCGAAGCAGTCTGTATCTCCTGCAGATTCATGATCAGAACAACAACAACTGACCCACATTGAATCGTAGTCTGGATGTGGAATCAAGTCAGTTCAGTTCCTCTTGTTTTTTTTATTCCTTTTTTTTTTTTTTGTTTTAGCTCTACCAACAATGAAGACTATATCATAATTGGTTACAAGCGTCAAAGAGAAAGCAAGAACGCCCCACGTCTGTCAACCAGCGCTACGTTCACATCTGTTAGGCAGATAGCTACGACGCAAGGAGAAAAAAAAAAAATGTTAGCTGTGGTGCCGTCCGAAATTCGCCACGGACATGGCGCTGGCATCATCGACTTATCGGCCAAAGGTGGAGTAGGCGTTGGGGTTGATGGGTGGGTGGGCGGCCTGTTGCCTGGGGAACGTCTGATGAGGCTGCTGGTACTGGTGGTGCTGCTGGTGCTGCTGGTGCTGGTGATGCTGGTGATGCTGGTGAGGGTTGTGTGTCCTGACGGCGGGGGAGGCGTGCGGCGAGTTGGGGCAGGAGTTGTGGGCCTGGAAGTGGTTCTGGGGGGAGCGGATGGCCACCGTCTCCGTCACCGAGCTCTGCCCGGGGTGGGAGGGGCGCCCGGTACAGCACCACCGGCTGCATGTGCCCCGGGGGAGGAGGCAGCACCTCCCCGGGAATGGGGTTCGGGAAACCGTGGTAGGACATGGTCTCCGTGGATCGCTCCTCCTCGTAACACAGCAGCTGCTCAGGAGGAGGGGGGTCCGGGAAGTTGCCAGAATCAGGGCGTGGGTGGGGGTGCTGGGGCACGTACATCTGACCCGGGGGATGCGCCCATTGCCCTTCAACATAGCCAGGCCCCGGGTACTGATAGCCGCTCTGCACCAGTCGCCCATCCGGCGGGGCCGGAGGGTAATCCTGGTACCCTTCTCTCGCGTGAGTGCCGAAGTCGGCAGGAGCGACCGTGGATGGGGGTGCCGGGGGAGGAGGCATCTTGGGGTGGGGGTAGGTGTAGTGTTCCATGGTGCTGGTGGCCCTCCAGTCCCTGTCGTAGTGGTGCTGCTCGGTGTGCTCACTGCGGGCCCAGGTCCTCTCCCGCTCGTTGGCGGCGCTCCAGGTGTTGGCGTGATGCCTCATGGCCTGCTCCTGCTCCATCTGGCTCTTCAGCGCCCTCTGCTGCTTCACGCCCGGCTCCTCCACGCGCATGCTCTCGCTCCACGTGTGGCTCTCTGCTGCGCGCGCCACTCCTCCTGCACGTGCTCACTGGAGAAGACGGGCGGGTGCTTGCCCTGGTTGTGCAGGCCGGCGAACTGCTTCTCCGGCCCTGTGGACGACTTGCGGCGTCTGGCAGGGGAGGAACAGTGGTTGTGGTCCAGGGCAGGGTAGGGGGCGGGCGAGGACAGCTTCCGGGGCTGCGGTCCGTTCATGGTCGAGGCCGCTCGCTGCTGCTTGGGGCTGACGGCGGCGTTGACGGCGGCGATGGCGGCCGGGGAGGGGTATGGCCCGGAGATGTGAGGCGTGGTGCGCGGCGAAGCCTGCGTGCAGTGCGTGGAGCGACTCTGCATGGACGCCGAGCGGTTGTTGTTGGCCAGACTCTCGTAGCCCGGCTTGGCCACGATGCGGCCGGCGGCGGCCTTGGCGGCGGGGAGAGAGTGCTGGGCGCAGGCCATCATGATGGAGCCGATCAGGGACACGGCCAGGCCGAAGTCACACAGCGCGTGAGCCCAGGACAGGCGGCTGAAGTCGCCCATGGTTTTCGTATTCCTTCACGCTGTACAGCAGCACCCCGGCGATGCCCAGAAGTTCTGGAACAAAGGATGGGGAAAATACATAAACAGCCTGCACGTGCAGTCTGTGTCACTGTTGAGGTGAGTTACTGAAAGGCGGTTTCACCGTTGTGTATAAGTTACGGGTGAATCACTTTCCTTTCCGAAGGTGTGCGAGTGGTGGAGGGTTGTGTGTGTGTGTAGTTTTCGGGTGTCTTACGCTTAATCATCTCAGCTAAATCAAAGAAAGGAACAAAACAAAACGGAACAAAACAAAACATGGAGTGCCACAATCTTCACTTCTACCCCCTGTCCTCTGATCTGACCAGTGATCTGGTGAAACAGCTCGGGATTCCTGCTAAAGAGAGAACCAGAACTCTGAAGACAATGGCAGTGGCAACTGAAAAGACTTTCAGCTGGATCTGGTCAAGAAGCAATAAAAATGAACTTCATAAGGCTTACACTTCCCAAATTCGAACAGTTGTCCATTTGCGATGTGGGTAAGACATCCATCTAAAAACGCACGCCTTGAAAAGCCCACTCATCCAAAGTTGTGGGTTTCGAATCCCGGGGCACCGCCAGGAAAAAAAAAAAAAAAAAAAAAAAAAAAAAAAAAAAGGCGAGCAGGAAAAGGGCACCTGGGGGTCATGACCTTGCGGTGGCCGGCCCGTTTAGAGTGTAAGGACTTCAGGGCCGAAACACTTGTCTGAGGGGATTTCTTCCCCGAAGACCTCTGGCAAGCTCTCCCTACAATTTCTTCCTGCTGGCCCAGACTAATGTTCATTCCGGTTTGCTGCTGTTACTGTCGGTGTGTTGAAAGTGTTCCCTTCGGACTGCAAATGGATGGGGAGCACGATAGGCTCATCAGTCTATGATCTCACGAACCAACTCAGGAGAGAAAAGGACTGGAGCCTTAAGGACCATGCCAGAGGAAGATCAAAAGAGTTCCCAGCAAATATGGTCGAAGAGAACCAAAAGCTAGCTTCTTAAGGCTTAAATCTCCCAACTTAGATCATGTATCCGATAGAAATAGCGATGAAGAATTCGACAAAAAAAAAAAAAAAAAAAAAAAAAAGCAATCGTCTTGAGACGTCCACCCATTCAGGAGTAGCTGATTCGAATCCCGACAGCGACAGAAAAAAAAAAAAGTACTGACAGGAAAAGAGCATCTTGGGGTCATAATTTTAATGCGGTCTGGCCCTTTCAGAATGTTAAGAACTCAGGGCCGAAACTTTTTTTTTTTTTTTTTTTTTTGAAGTTATTATGATTCATTCCGTAAAGGAGTGATTCCGTATAGATTAAACATCTTTTTCGGTTCGTACGCCTAGATTCAATAATTACCTTATCTGCGCTGATAATTTCAAGAATTCATATGCGTTCAAGTCATTAAAACATTTGGAAAATTGTTGTACAGTCCCACAAGAACAAATTCACAAAACACGCATACACTCACACACACGTACGCACGCACAACCTCAGACGGAAACATATCAACGTTCAAATTGCATACATTTATGTAGGCACGCACACACACACACACACACACACACACACACACACACACACACACACACACACACAC
>JADBJO010004791.1:45000-67500 GCA_016801955.1 Conus betulinus | reverse complement strand
CGTCGAGACGACGAAGACCATCTAGTCATCCTGGGATCGGGGGTGAGTCCGGCCGGTCTCCGCTCGGAAAGATCTATCACAGTACGGACAGTGGATGGTGGCAGCAGCTGGAATTCTGCTGACTGAAGACCTTCAACATCAGCCACACAGCATGGGAGCAGACTGCCCAGGACAGAGATGGGTGGGCGATCAGCTGTCCGCAAAGGTGCAGAGACCTGTGAAAGCAACAGAACTGCTGCAGCTGAGCAGCGCAGGATGATCAGGAAGACCAGTGTCAACACATGTCAGGTAGTTCCAAGCAGACAGATGAAAGGAAGGGGACTCTCATTGTGGAAACCGTCTGGCAGCAGAAGACGGGGGTCACGGATGTGTGCGAAGGCCTGCATTATGAGTTCAGTTACAGGGGTAGCTCTTGTATCTCTACACTGTCAATGATTTCATCGGCAGAAATCTCTAAAACAAAAGCGAGTGCAATGATTGGTGGGGCGGTTTGTTCATTTGTTTTAATATCAGTTTGAATCTAAGCATTTGACTCAACTGAATGCCACGCCTCAAGACGCTTTACACAGATGGTATAAGCGATATGATGCAAAGTTCCCATTGCGGCGTGTGGCCGCAGGACCCTGATCGTCCCTGGCAACGCTGTGCTGGCACCGGCAGAGCACCAGGCAGGCAGGCACGCTGATTCTGGTCTCAGCACTGCTCTGGCCGCATGGAAATGAGGATCACATCAAAAGGGTGGGGGGGAGGAGAGTGTGGGAGGGGGCGAGAAGACCTAGCAGTGGGATGCAGGGATCGGGAAGGGTGGGGGTGGGGGTAGTAGTGAAGGTGGGTGGGGTAGGGGGTGAGGGGGATGGGGAGGGGGTGTTCTATTGCCTCTCATCTGGCAGCACATATTCTGATGTTTGCTTATGTCTGGGAGACATGGAAGCGTTCGACGGGGAATCAATAACGTATTAACAATATTATTGTAGGAGGATGAAGGAGAGAGAGAGAGAGAGAGAGAGAGAGAGAGAGAGAGAGAGAGAGAGAGAGAGAGAGAGTGGGTGGGGTGGGGTGGGGGGCTGGGTTGTGGATGGAAATGGGGATGGGGATGGGGATGGGGGCGAGAGGGTGGGGGTGGAGAGTTAGCATGGGAGAGAGGGTGGAGGATGTGGGTGCTTGCCTGTATATGCAGGACTTACCAGTACGAGCACGCACGCATACAAACGGACTCGAATACATACATATATATACAAATACGTGCGCGCGCACGCACACACACACACACACACACACACACACACACACACACACACACACACACACACACACACACACACACACACACACACACACACACACACACATACACACTACGCACACACACACGCACGCACAGGGGGGGTGGGGGGGGGGGGGGGGAAGAGAGAGAGAGAGAGAGAGAGAGAGAGAGAGAGAGAGAGAGACAGACAGACAGACAGACAGACAGACAGACAGACAGACAGACAGACAATCAAGAGAAGTAATTATTGGTACAAACTGAAAAGGTTACTGGTTGTGTCCCTTTTATTACTGAATATTGTGTTCCTTTTTCTTTTCTTTTCTTTTTTTTTTTTTTTTTTTTATTATTGATATGGAACAATCAAAACACGAAAACTACAACGTATATATTGCAAGTAAGTTTTAATATTCCACGAAAATGTATCACTTCATCGATACTTATCGGTTGGTAACAGTAAGTTTGAAGAGCTGGCGTTCAGTAGAAAGTTCGTGATAATCTTATCATTAATGGGCACAGAACTTAGACCCGCCGGTGAGGAAAAAGTAACTGTTCATACGACCTGAAGGAGTTATCTCCCGTGTACTTTTAATCTTACTTGAAAGACCCTTGATCTTTCGTTTGATCAGAATGCTGTCCATGGCTCTTCGATCAAATTTATAATACCTTCGTTCCTGGATCACATTCCAATTTTTGACAAAGTTTGTTCGTTTGCTTCTTTGGTTGCTTTTAATATTAATGGATGAAAATGAGTATGATGATGCTATGGATTTCCACTCTGGTCTGAGACTGCAGCATGACAGGACTGTACGCTACGCTTACTTCCATAATAGATCGAGGCCTGAGAGATACAGACACCCGCAGTGTTGCTCAGAAAATTTTAGCAACACTCTCAGAAAACGTGGATGAAATTCGACTATGCGGTTCCATCCATCCCAGTAGATCCTATCGCAAACTCAGCTCTAGGTTGAGCTGGTCATAGAAAAGAAAAAATAAAAAAAAGGGGAAAAAAATCCCACGAATATAAATGGATTTGATGAGAATCGAACCCACAACCTCTCATCCGGGAATCCGTGACACAAACCACTGCAGCAGCACAGTAGCTGGTATCCTGACGAAGTTAGGTTCAGTAATTTGTTCGTTATCCTGCCAAAAGACGCACAAACGAAAAAACCACTGATTACAAAAACCTCCTCGGTGGAATAGAAGCAATTGCTTAAATATGTATTCGACTCCGTTTATCTGTCCCCTGGGTATTTACTGTTGTTTATTATGTCAGCTGTAGCTTTGTTTAAAACGATATTGAACTGACGTTCAACGTCACTTATAAACTGACACACAAATGCACGATGCACAAACTTAAACGCATCCGCGCGCGCGTCATATTTGTTCCAGTTCCTGATCCTTTATCGCTCCCTCCATCCTTTTCTTTCTGTCTTAATTCTTTCCGTTTTCTGTTTTGTTTTTTTTTGTCGTTTTCGTTTTTGTCTCATAATAAACTTGCTGAAAAGATGTCAAACGAAACGACAGTTGAGTCATGTCATATTTTACTTTAGTACATTGCCTAACTCATCGTTACAACAGATTCTTCGCTGTGAAATTTGGACTGCTGTCCCGTCCCTGCAAGAGTGCAGCCGCCTGTACAGCGCCATACGTGTGATCTTTCTGTCTCCCTGCGGTTTGGTTTCACCCAACTCAGCGGATTTTCCGGCACAGTTGCCTGTTGCCAAGCACGTGCTGTGGGCGCCCTACGCTAACAACAGAACCTTATCCTTACAGCAGTCCCAGCTACAGTATTTTGTGTTTATTCTCAGCACTTTTGTCGATTAGTCACAAATATGTGTATTGTAATGAATGCGTTTAGGATGGAATCTACCGCAAAGAAAGGATGTTTTCAAAGAAAATGTGATTTCTGTAATGAAATACGGTAATGCACCTCGTCTGGTGAATGAAAACATATCAAAGTGTCATCTGCTTTATGCGCCTTCAGTGAGAACTGGGTCAGCCTGGTCACTATGAGAGAGAGAGAGAGAGAGAGAGAGAGAGAGAGAGAGAGAGAGAGAGAGAGAGAGAGAGAGAGAGAGAGAGAGAGAGAGAGAGCGCATGCTGATAAAGCATCTTCCAGTGCATGGGTATTTTGCTGAAGGGCGCGCTAGCTGGAACTGGTGTGACGGACAACACGTGCCATGCGCGCGGCTGTGGGAAAGAATGAGAATGCTACATTCGCAAGGGAATGTGCACTGCTGTTAACTTACGGCCAGTTGCTGTTAGCTTACGTTCAGCTGTAAACGTAGGGGGCCCATAGACATGCGCTGAGAGTATGCTGCTCACAGTTATTCGCTTTCTTCCCTCATCCGAAAGTCTAGCATTCAGACCACCACTAAAGAACAGCTTGTCCTTCAAGGCATCTGCTGTTAGGACGTAAAACTCAACCATCAACCATCAACCACCACCGAGGGGCTAGTGGATAGTGGGAGAATAAAAAACCCTTACGGTGCAAAGTCTGGACCTCAGACTACGAGAGTTTCATACTTCATAGGCCAGTTTGAGAGCACCTGCTTTTCCCCCTCCCAACCCCACTCCCACTTTCCTTCAATCCCTCCCTCCACCCAGCTCCTCGCATCGCATTCTCTCTCCCTGCTCACTCCTTCCTACTTTCTTCTTTGACTTATTATTCTTCGTCTTCTTTTTTTTTATTCTTCGTTTTGCTTGTTTGTTTTGTTTGTTTTTTTACTGCCAGTTCTTGTAGAACAGGGAGTACTTTACAATGGGAACGAAGAAATGCTGTCTGTGTGTCTGTCTGTCTATGTGTCTGTCTGTCTGTCTGTCCGTGGTCAAAATGTGTTCCACTCGCTCCAGACAAAACTTCTGGGCCGATTTTTCTGAAAATTTGTAGGTATGTTCATTATGGGTCACGGATGATGCCCGATGTTTTATTTTACCAGAATAGTCCGTTACTAACGGCTATAAACGGCCCCAAAGAGGTTTTTTTCTTTATTATGGAATATCTTAGAAAGTACTTGTATTCAAGATAAACTGGGAGTACGTTTATATGCTTTGCATCTTGTTTAACTCTTGCTGCCCGTCCGAACCCCTCCCCCCCCCCCCCTCCCTCATCTTCATCCCCTCTGTCTTGCTTCCTCATGCTGCTCCCCCCGCCTTCTCCCTCTGTCTAGTTTCATCTTTGACTTCTTCTTCTTCTTCTTCTTCTTCTTCTTCAGAGACGTTCCCCCTGATGTGATTTTGTGTTCCTGAAATTTTTTTTTCTCCATCTGATCTAAGATTTTACGGAGGAAAGATTTTAAAGCAATTTATTTGCGTTCATAACACAGCTACAGTTTAATGAGTTTTTTTCCTTGACAACTATGCATGAAATCGATGTTGAAATCGGCAGTCCTAATATGCACCCCCCCCCCCCCCCTCCCTCTAATATGGGCCGCCCCCCTTCCCTCCCTCCTCCTCCTCGGTCAGATGGGCCGCAAACAACATGAATGGATTCCATTTTATTTTTCTTCCTGCTTCTCCTCCTCCTCCTCTCCTCCTCCTCCTCCTCCTTTCTTCTTCTTCTTCTTCTTTCTTCTTCTTCTTCTTCTTCTTCTTCTTCTTCGTCGTCGTCGTCGTCGTCGTCGTCGTCGTCGTCGTCGTCGTCGTCGTCGTCGTTGTCCGTCTTCTTCCCTTCTTCTTCTTCTTCTTCTTCTTCTTCGTCGTCGTCGTCGTCGTCGTCCGTCGTCGTCGTCGTCATCGCCGTCGTCATCGTCATCGTCGTCGTCGTCGTCGTCGTCGTCGTCGTCGTCGTTTCTTCTTCTTCTTCTTCTTCATTTCTTCTTCTTCTTTACTTCTTCTTCTTCATTGATTTCTAATTTACATACTGCACCCCCCCCCCCCACCGCCTTATACATCTACTTCTCATTAACCTTTCATTCATTCATTCATTCATTCCTATCAGTCTTCTTCGTATTCTCTCCTCCTCTCTCACAGCAAGACGTGGGGCGGATCCACATCACCGCTACTACACTTTGGCTCGGACAAATCGCGGGGAACTACTAAGTAATGGTCGTGGCTGCCATGCGGCGACAACTGAAGCGGATGAAAGAAAGCATGGGCAGGCATGCAGGCTGGCAGGCACAGATCAAGGGGTCAAAGCATGAGTCATCCTCCTCCTCCTTCTCCACGAACATCGATTTCTTCGTTCAGATAATTGGTGCTAGAGTGACGGTGCTGAAGATTTAAAGAGCGAGTGAATGGAGACAAAGGCAGCAGGAAGGCGTGGAAGTAGGGCTCTTCTTGTTCACAGGTTTTTTGGTGTTTTTTTTGGTTTAAAGTGACGTGGCGAGTGTAAACATGGTCTCGTGGGAACAGAGACAAAGCGAGAAGAAGTATTTAAAAAAATGAAGGAAAGAGAGAATTGTGGAGAAGAAAATAGGAAGGAGAGGGAAGAAAGAAAGGAAGGAAGGAAAATAAGGAAGAAGGAAGGAAAGAATAAAGAAAGAAAAGAAGGAAGGAAGGAAAGAAGAAAAGACAGAAGGAAGGAAGAAAAGAAGAAGGGAGGAAGGAAGGAAAAAAAAAATAAGGAAGGAAGGAAGCAAGGAATACAGGAAGAAAGAAAAATAAGGAAGGAAGAAAAATAAGGAAGAAATACGAAATAAAGGAAAGAAAAGGACGAAAGGAAGGAAAGAAGGAGGAAGGAAGGAAGCAAGGAATATAGGAAAAGGAAGAAAGGAAAATAAGGAAGGAAGGAATAAAGGAAGAAAAGAAGGAAGGAAGGAAGGAAGGAAGGAAGAAAGAAAGGAGGGAAGAAAGGAGGGAAGGAAGGAAGGAAGGAAGGAAGGAAGGAGGAAGAAAGGAAGGAAGGAAGGGAAGGAAGAAGGAAGGAAGGATGGAAGGAAGGAAGAAAGGAAGGAAGGAAGGACAGGAAGGAAGGAAGGAAGGAAGAAGAAGGAAGGAAGAAGGAAGGAAGAAGGAAGGAAGGAAGGAGGAAGGAAAACAAACAGAAAGCAGAGAGAGCGGAGAGTGGATGGTAAAAGAGATGCCAAATTAGGACGGATGAGGGATGGCGCGTCAGTGTGGGTTTTCAGGAGTGAGAGGCTGGCGAGGGGGTACAGGGGTGAGAGGTTGGGGAGGGGGGTACAGGAGGGAGAGGTTGGGGGGGGGGGGTACAGGGTGAGAGGTTGGGGAGGGGGGTACAGGGAGAGGTTGGGGAGGGGGGTACAGGGATGAGAGGCTGGGGAGGGGGGTACAGGGGGAGAGAGGCTGGGGAGGGGGGTACAGGAGGGAGAGGCTGGGGAGGGGGGTACAGGGGTGAGAGGCTGGGGAGGGGGGTACAGGGGTGAGAGGTTGGGGAGGGGGGTACAGGAGGGAGAGGTTGGGGAGGGGGGTACAGGGGTGAGAGGCTGGGGAGGGGGGTACAGGGGTGAGAGGCGGGGAGGGAGGGGGGGTACAGGGGGGAGGGGGGGGAGGGGGGTACAGGGGTGAGAGGCTGGGGAGGGGGGTACAGGGGGGAGAGGCTGGGGAGGGGGGTACAGGGGTGAGAGGCTGGGGAGGGGGGTACAGGGGGTGAGAGGCTGGGGAGGGGGGTACAGGGGGGAGAGGCTGGGGAGGGGGTACAGGGGCGAGGGCTGGGGAGGGGGGGGGTGACAGGGGGTGAGAGGCTGGGGAGGGGGGTACAGGAGGGGAGGCTGGGGGGGGGGGGGTACAGGGGGGTACAGGGGGGAGGGGAGGGGAGAGGGGGGGAGGGGGGTACAGGAGGGGAGAGGCTGGGGAGGGGGGGGGTACAGGAGTGAGAGGCTGGGGAGGGGGTACAGGGGGGAGAGGCTGGGGAGGGGGGTACAGGGGGAGAGGCTGGGGAGGGGGGTACAGGGGGGAGAGGCTGGGGAGGGGGGGGTACAGGAGGGAGAGAGGGGGGTACAGGGGGAGAGTACAGGGGAGGGGGTACAGGCTGGGGGGGGGGGGTACAGGGGTGAGAGGCTGGGGAGGGGGGTACAGGAGGGAGAGGCTGGGGAGGGGGGTACGGGTACAGGGGGAGGAGAGGGCTGGGGAGGGGGGTACAGGGGGTGAGAGGCTGGGGAGGGGGGTACAGGGGGGAGAGGCTGGGGAGGGGGGGTACAGGGGTGAGAGGCTGGGGAGGGGGGTAGGGGGGTACAGGGGGGAGAGGCTGGGGAGGGGGGTACAGGGGTGAGAGGCTGGGGAGGGGGGTACAGGGGTGAGAGGCTGGGGAGGGGGGGTACAGGAGGGAGAGGCTGGGAGGGGGGCTGGGGGAGGGGGGTACAGGGGTGAGAGGCTGGGGAGGGGGGTTTAGGGGAGGGCTTGGGAGAGGCTGGGGAGGGGGGGTACAGGAGGGGAGAGGCTGGGGGGGGGGGTACAGGGGTGAGAGGCTGGGGAGGGGGGTACCAGGAGGGAGAGGCTGGGGAGGGGGGTACAGGGGTGAGCTTGGGCTGGGGAGGGGGGTGGGAGGGAGGAGGCTGGGGAGGGGGGTACAGGGGGTGAGAGGCTGGGGAGGGGGGTACAGGGGAGAGGGGGGTGGGGGTACAGGGTGGAGAGGCTGGGAGGGGGTACAGGGCCTGGGGAGGGGGGTACAGGTGAGGGCTGGGCTGGGGAGGGGGGTACAGAGGTGAGAGGCTGGGGACAGGGGTAGAGGGGGGAGAGGGGTACAGAGGGGGGGTGGGGAGGGGGGTACAGGGGAGAGCTGGGGAGGGGGGTACAGGAGGGAGAGGCTGGGGAGGGGGTACAGGGGTGAGAGGGGGGAGGGGGTACAGGGGTACAGGGCTGGGGAGGGGGGGGTACAGGGTTGAGAGGCTGGGAGGGGGGTACAGGGAGAGGGAGGGGAGGGGGGTACAGAGGTGAGAGGCTGGGGAGGGGGTTACAGGGGTGAGAGGCTGGGGAGGGGGGGTACAGGAGGGACAGGCTGGGAGGGGGGTACAGGAGGGAGAGGCGGGGAGGGGGGTACAGGGGGGGAGAGGCTGGGGAGGGGGTACACAGGCCATAGAGGGGTACAGGGACGAGAGCTGGGGAGGGGGGTACAGGGGGGAGAGGCTGGGGAGGGGGTACAGGGAGGGAGAGGCTGGGTGAGGGGGTACAAGATAGTGTGTTCCTGAGTGATTGGGGAGGTGTAGTGGCTGGGAGGGATTTACAGAGGGACTCCTCCTCTCCTCTCTGAGGTGTGGGTGGTGTGTGTGGTGTGTGTGTGTGTGTGTGTGGGGTTGTACTGTGTGTGGAGTGTGTGTGTGTGTGAGTGAGAGGAGAGGGAGGGGAGTGTGGGTGAGGTGGTGTGAGAGAGGAGAGAGGATGGAGAGAGAGAGAGAGAGAGGAATGGAGGGGGAGAGAGAGAGAGAGAGAGAGAGAGAACACTGAACACTAAACACTGAAATATTTCATGATCAGGCCATTGGCCCATGTCATGGAGTGTCAACATGGGCTTTTCGGTTATTTGGTTACAAATGTGTATATGCAAAAATGTTTAACAAAATACAATCAATTTAAGATATGTACTTCGCTATAATACTGAGTGATGATATGAAGCAGTAACAAAAACAACAGGAACATGATAATTGTAGTAATGAAGAAGAAGAAGAAGAAGACAAGTAATCCTACTCCTCCTCCTCCTCCTCCTCCTCCTCCTCCTCCTCCTCCTCCTCCTCCTCCTCATCCATCATCATCATCATCATCATCATAACAATACAACTACTAGTACTACCACTACTACCACCACCCTTACTACTATTGCCACCACCACTAGCACTACTCCTACTACTACAGCCACAAATGCCATATATGCAAATACTTCTGTGATAACAGCCATATTTGCTGATAACTCTACTGATAAGAAGCATATATATCCTATAATCTAGCCATCTAAAAAGTTAGAGTAAGTCAAATATATAATTTGCGTATTTTGAATGCTTTTTTTCAAGGTACACAGACAGCCTTGAATTTAATGATGTGTGTGTGTGTGTGTGTGTGTGTGTGTGTGTGTGTGTGTGTGTGTGTGTGTGTGTGTGTGTGTGTGTGTGTGTGTGTGTGTGTGTGTGTGTGTGTGTGTGTGTGTGTGTGTGTGTGTGTGTGTGTGTGTGTGTGTGTGTGTGTGTGTGTGTGTGTGTGAGAGAGAGAGAGAGGAGAGAGAGAGAGAGAGAGAGAGAGAGAGAGAGAGAGAGAGAGAGAGAGAGAGAGAGAGACTGTGCTTATGTATACACATACATGTATTCGTGTTTTGTGTGGAGAGGGACGACGGGGAATCTGATTATGTGTTTGAGTGTATTTCAGCGCGTGCGATTTGGTATCAGTATAAGTGTCTATGGTCTGTGTCTGTGTGTGCATGCGTGCGCATGCGCGGGGGCTCATGTGAGCGTGTTTATGTGTGTGGGCGTGGGTGGGAGTAGGTGTAGGTGTCGGTAGGTGTGAGCGCGTTTGTGATTTAGACATCAAGATCTTTACATACCAGTGGCCAGAACATTATCCAAATAAACATACTAACGATCCCTCCGTCTCGCGTTATTCCTCTTCTGTTGTTTCTTATCGCTCCTGTTCTCTCATTGTTGTTGTTGTTTCTTTTGCTGTCGTCTTTGTTTCTTCTTTTCTTTCTATTCCTCCTCCTTCCTTGTGTCACATCTTTCACGCTCTCCGAAATTCCTTCTTCCCTACCCACGCATTGATCTATACAAAAACAAGCCTAGCTTACTCTGGACCATATGTCTGGAACTCACTTCCACCGAATCCACAAAACATGAATACTTTAAAACTTTCAAGGAACATTTGCTTATACATTTATGTCTCAGTAATTAAATTATTCGATTACAATGATTAGCGCCCATTTGCAAAGTCTTCTGTGAACCATACTTTGAATAAATCGTCTAAACATAAAAAACCTACTCCGTTAAAAATCGCTCATCCCCACTCCCACTCTGTCTACCATCCCTTTTCCTCCCTCCCCCTACCTACCATTCTCTCTTCCCCACCCTCCTCTGACCTCTCTCTGTAGTTTTGTTTGTTTGTTGTAAGTTTTCTTCTGTTTTACCATCCCCCATCTCATTAGTGCTTTTATGAATAGTTTGCTTATCATTGTAGAATTAGATTACCATGTTGCTATGTTGAATTGTCAGTATGAATGATATGTGTTGAAAATCAATCAATCAATCAATCTCTCTCTCTCTCTCTCTCTCTCTCTCTCTCTCTTCTCTCTTCTCCTTCGCTTTTGCACATCCACGTCACATCATCGTCTTCATCATCATCATCATCATCATCATCATCATCATCATCATCATCATCATCATCAGCACCATCTTCTACTTCTTCTCTTCTTCGTCATCATCATCACCATCTTCTTCTTCTTCTTCTTCTTCTTCTTCTTCTTCTTCTTCTTCTTCTTCTTCTTCTTCTTTCTTCCTCTCCTCCTCCTCTCCCTCTCCTCCTCCTCCAAATAACCTGTTGGAGTTGTATTGGAGCCTGGACAGGGCGTCAAACTCCATTTAACGAACGAATGAACGCGTGTCGTGCCAGCAGGCCTTCTGAAGCTGACAGCGATGTATCACTCCGCGTTCCGGCATAGCACGCAGGCCAAACAACGGCGCGGAGGATGAGGAGAAGGAGGAGGAGAAGGAGGAGGAGGAGGAGGAGAAGGAGGAGGAGGAGGAGAGGAAATGTCACGCACGCACACACACACACACACACACACACACACACACACACACACACACACACACACACACACAACACACACACACACACACACACACACACACACACGTGGTGTACAGTCAGTCCATTCTCGCTGGCACCATCGCCGGCAAGCCCTGATCCTCTCTCTCTCAGATGGTGCGGCCCTTGCCGCTGCCGTCGCTGCCGCTGCCGCCGCTGTTGCTGCTGCTGCCGCTGCTGCTGCTGCCACTGCTGCAGCTGTCGCTGATGATGAAATTTGTAATAAAAATGGACGATGTCGCTGTTATTCGTTCTTTTGTTGCTTGTTGTTGTTGTTGTTGTCTATGAAGAACCTAGTTGCTTTGCTGATTTGTTGTTGTCCATTATGTTATGGCTGCTACTGCTGTTATTGTTATCTATGGTGTGCTGGCTGCTGCTGTTGCTGTTGTTGTCTATGATGGTCAAGCTGCTGTTGCTGTTGTTGTGTCTTCCGTTGCTGTTGTCTTTGATGGTCTAGCTGCTATTGCTGCCGCTGTTGTTTATGATGCTACAGCTGATGTTGTTGTCTATGATGGGCTGGTTTCTGTTGTTGTTGTTGTCTGTGATGGGCTGGTTTCTGTTGCTGTTGTTGTTGTCTATGATGGTGTGGTTTCTGTTGCTGTTGTCGTTGTTGTTGTCTATGATGGTCTAGCTGCTATTGCTGTCTATGATGCTACAGCTGCTATTGTTGTGTATGATGCTATAGCCGTTATTGCTAGCTCAGTACAACGCAAATACAAAACAATGCAGTACTGTGAAGTACAATACAGAGCTATGTGCGGAACAAAAACAATGAAGTACAACATAGCACAGCACAGAACAAACAGTACAGTGCATTGCAATGCAACACAGCACAGCACAGGACAAACAGTACAGTGCATTGCAATACAACACAGCACAGCACAGCACAGAACAAACAGTACAGTGCATTGCAATACAACACACAGCACAGCACAGCACAGAACAATCAGTACAGTGCATGCAATAGTGCATTGCAATACAACACAACACAGCACAGCACAGTATAGTCTAGCATGGCACAGTACAGTGTAGAAGTTTAGCACCGTACAGTGTACAGACGTACAGTACAGAAGAGCACTGTCAGTGAATTGAACACTGTACAGTACACACACTACACACACGTACAATGATAATAATGGCACAGAGAATGTTAGGTAGGAAACCCATATCTGACCAGCGCGTAAGCCGGACGTTTGCCAGATCGTAGCCATGAAACTCTCTTCTTAAATCCCACCTCTCATCTTAGTCATTAATTCATCACTTGTATATTAAACTTTCAATCCTACGTGAGTGCGGTTTCGAAAACTTTTGCAGATGTGGTGTGGCGTATATGGCTAGATCGACTTGTCCGCACGCAGTGACACCCCTTGATGAAACTGACACTGAAGCACTCCACCCCGTTCCACACCGCTGGTACTAACTTCCTCACACGTCTCTTTCTCCATCATCCGAACAACAAACACGTGAAAGCTTCGGAGTGGTTTGGAATCGATCCTGGGGATTCTGGATCTGTGTTGAAAGGATGCTGGATGCTTTCAGAATACTAGGGTCATCGATCTTTCTTTTCTTTTCTCTCTTTCTATCTTTCTTTTCTCTCTCTCTTTTTTTTTCATCGATCATCTTACTTCCGAGAGTGAATTATGCTGTGTTTGCTCGCGGCTCGTTCTGCTTCTTTGCTGAGAGATAGGGTATACACACACACACACACACACACACACACACACACACACACACACACACACACACCACACACACACACACACACACACACACACCAATGCTCGCACGCACGCACGCGCGCACGCACAGACCCACGCTTTAAAGCTTGCTCGTGTAGGTTTACCACCTCTGTCTGTCGGTCTGTCGGTCTCATTTTGGTTCTTTGCTGAGAGATAGGGTACACAATGCCTGCTTTAAAGCTTGCGTGTAGGTTTTCAGCCTCTGTCTGTCTGTCTGTCTGTCTGTCTGTCTGTCTGTCTCTGTCTCTCTTTTCTCTCTCTCTCTCTCTCTCTCTCTCTCTCTCTCTCTCTCTCTGAGAGATAGGGTACACAATGCCTGCTTTAAAGCTTGCGTGTAGGTTTTCAGCCTCTGTCTGTCTGTCTGTCTGTCTGTCTGTCTGTCTGTCTGTCTGTCTCTCTCTCTCTCTCTCTCTCTCTCTCTCTCTCTCTCTCTCTCTCTCTCTCTCTCTCTCTCTCTCTGAGATTCAGATTCCCGACTTAAAGCTTGTCACGACAAGCCTCAGTCGAGTTCTTGTGGTCTGTGTGTGTGTGTGTGTGTGTGTGTGTGTGGGTGTGTGTGTGTCAGTGTGGTGTGTGTGTGTGTGTGTGTGTGTGTGTGGTGTGGTGTGTGGTGTGTGTGTGTGTGTGTGTGTGTGTGTGTGCGTGTGTGTGCGTGTGTGTGTGTGTGTGTGTGTGTGTGTGTGTGTGTGTGTGTGTGTGTGTGGAGAGAGAGAGAGAGAGGAGAGAGAGAGAGAGACTCCGTTCGTGTGTGTGCGTGCGTGAGAGACACTGAACAGAACCCAACCGAGTCTAGTCTGCAAATGCTGTCTCATCAAGGATGGTAGAAACTATGTTGGCCCTAGCAGTCAAATTCCCCAGCTGTCGGTTCTAGCTTCGGGTTCTCTACACGAGCGCACGCACGCACGCGCGCGCACACACATACACAAACACACACACATACACACACACGCGCGCGCGCGCGCGCGCGCAGACACACACACACACACACACACACGCAACACACACACACACACACACACACACACACACACACACGGGCACACACACCACGCACGTCACACACACATATACGCATGCACGCAAGTCACACACACACACACACACACAAGCGCGCACGCGCGCGCTCACACACACATACATGCACGCACGTCACACACACACACACACACACACACACACACACACACACAACACACACACACACACACACACACACACACACACACACACACATGTATGCACGTCACACACACACACACACACACACACGCGCGCACACGCACACACACACACACATAAACACATACGCATACACAGACATGCACGCGCACGTCTCTCTCTCTCTCTCTCTCTCTCACACACACACACACACACACACACACACACACACACACACACACACACACACACACCACAGAGCGCTGCTATAGACAGGAGCGGACATCACTCTCCACCCCTGGAGACACAAAAGAATCAGCAACACCGGAAACGGAAATAAGTTCCGGAAATAATAGGGACTAGGAGAAGAGAGATGGAACGAGAAGGAAGGAATGGTAGTGCGGTACGAAATGATGTGCCAACGTCACGTCCGGTGGAGGATGATGGGTAATGGAAAATGGCGGCTGTCTGAATGCTGGCTGCTCTTTCTGCCGCCCAGGAGGGAATGGAAGCGACCCAAGTGGACCAATGTAACACTGGTGATTAAATAGACAGGACGAAGTCGATGGTGGCCCAGATAGTTCCATGCAGGACAATACAGTATATATTCAGTACTGTACACGGGAAAAAGAAAAAAAAAACACATGTGACACAACACATTAAAATACAGGACAGCACAGTACAATTCAATACAGAGTGATGTGGTATAAACAGGACGAAGTCGCTTGCTCATAGTTTCAGCAGTACAATACAACGCAGTACAGTGCAGTACTTTACACTGCAAAAAACAAACAAACATACATACATACAGTGAAATGTGGACCAGTTAAAATACGGGACAGTACAGCACAATGTAATACAATCTGATGTGGTATAAAATGGACAAAGTCGCTTGCGCAAATAGTTCAATGTAGTACAATACAACGCACTACAATGCATCGGGCATCATCCGTGACCCATAATGAACATATTTACAAATTTTCAGAAGGATCGGTCCAACAGTTTGTCTGGAGCGAGTGGAACACATTTTGACCACGGACAGACAGACAGACAGACAGAGACAGACAGACAGACAGCTCTTCGTTCCCATTGTAAAGTACTCCCCTGTTCAATAAGAACCGGGAGTACAAAAAAAAAAAAAAAAAAACAAACCCAAAAAACCCCAACTGTTCAGTACCAGCATTATCATCAGCACTTCTCTGCCTGCAATAGATCTTCTGTTGCAGCACAGGCATCGGCAGTTCACCTCGGTGAACTATGTATGTGTGTGTGTATATATATATATATATATATATATATATATATATATATATATATATATATATATATATATATATATATATATGCCAGGCCACCATCGCTATCTCAACCGCAACGAACACATAAATTTCTCGCTCTCTCACATTGATTCTGCGGGTATTTTGATTAGAAGCTTTCAAAGTACGAGGTTATCGATCTGTGTGTGTGTGTGTGTGTGTGTGTGTGTGTGTGTGTGTGTGTGTGTGTGTGTGTGTGTGTGTGTGTGTGTGTGTGTGTGTGTGTGTGTGTGTCCCTATTGATCACATGACTTCCAAGAGTGAATTAACGAGTGTTTGCTCATGCTTAGTGCTGGCTGTTCCTGAGACATCTGATATGCAGGCCTGTTAGCATCTCTGTCTGTCTCTGTTTTTGATCTGTCTCTGTGGTGAGTTTGTGCATAGGGGGAGAGGGGGGGGGGGGGGGGGGGGGGGGGGGGGTATGAACGTGTGTGTGTGTGTGTGTGTGTGTGTGTGTGTGTGTACGCGCGCGCGCGCACACCCACTCACACACACACCCACTCACGCGCGCGCGTTGTGCGCGCGCGCGCACCACACACACACACACACACACACACACATACACACACACACACACACACGCACACACACACACACACACACACACACACACACACACACACACGCACACACACACACACGCACGCTCGCACGCACGCACACACACACACACACACACACACACACACACACACACACACACACACACACACACACACACAACTTACACACACACAACTTACACACACACACACACACACACACACACACACACACACACACACACAATCACCCCCCCCCCCTCGCCCCCCCCCCCTCCCCACCCACACACACGCACACACCAACACTACAGACAAGTACAGACGCGACTCTCCACCACTGGAGACACACACAAAAAAAAAACAGGAACACCGGAAACGGAAATAATAGAGACTAGGAGGGAAGAGGAAAGGAGAGACGGAACGAGGAGCGGTAGTGGTAGTACGACATATAGTGTGCCGACATCACATCCGCTGCTGAATGACGGGTAATGGAAAGAGGCGGCGGTCTAACTGCTGGCTTTTCCTGCCATCCTGCCGGGAGTTGGAGGTGACCACGTGGACCAATGTGGCTGCACACACCCAAAATTAAAGCGCCAAGGCCTTGCGTAAGGACCCGAGTATTTTTTTTTACACTGACGCAATCAGATTATATTGAGAATTCCTATTGTGTCTGCAAGTTGATTCTCCTCATTTCCCTCCCTATGGCCATCAAGCTACAAGCCAGGTGGTTCCAAAGCGCACAGGGAAGGAATGGGAATATTTGGGCTCTTCGAAGCGGTGCAACGATAAGGTCACGGGTGATTGCAAAGGCCTGAAATGTATGTCAACTAAAGGGAAGGTCGTGTATTTGAAGAGTGTTTGCGATTTCATCGGTGAAAATCCCCCAACACAAGGAAAATAATGTGGTGGGGAGTTGTTCTCTTGATCAATCATCAGGTTCACATTAAAAGCTGGCTCAAATTGATGGTAGGCCCTCAAAACGCTTACATGGATTGTGTAGTGTTTTAGTGCAAAATCCTAATTGCGGCGTGTGGCCTGTAACATACGGCCAGTGCAGACAATGGTGGGACCGCCCGTCCAGACAGTTCATTCAGCACGTGGCACACGTCTTTTCTTTCTTTTCTTTCTTTCTTTTCTTTCTGCGTACGCATGCTGATACTCCTGCGGACACTGCCTGTATAGACAAGCAGGGGAGTTTTGTGTGTATGAGTGTTTTTTTTTTAATTAAGGCAGCCATGCTCCATCTTCGGGGAAGGTGCATGCTATGTGTAACGTGTCATCCATACCAACGGCCAAACTGGCCTTCTCTTCCGAAAGTTGGTGATGGAATTTTATGTGTGTGCAAAATGTGCGTGCGTTCACATACGGAACCTCGGTTTATAGTCTCATTCGAAGGACTGTGTGGGGAATGGAGTCAGAACCAATGTTAACTCCGAGGGAAAAATCCCCCTGCACACGTATATATAGGTATATGTACACGCATACGTGCATGCATATGTCTTCTGCGTCTTATACAACAACCTAGATATTTTTTTTTCAGTAAACGGCAATCGGTTATTGCTTTCTTAGTCGTCTTAAACAACAACCTAGATAAATCTTCTTCAGTAAACGGCAGTCGGTTTATTGCTTTCTTAATGGGGATGCCTGATTCAGGACAAACCCACAAACCAAAACACATTCAGGGCAAACATCAGCGCGGGATGAAATGACACCGGGGAGACATGGGGAAAGGGGCGAATGAAAAAAGGGGCAAATCAGGATATCTGCGCTGACTGGTCCTCCATGAGAAGTCTATCGGTGGATGACAGGATCTTGTTCATCGGTCTTGCTGCTTGTGTTTTCGTAGATGACTTCTTTACCGTCTGCTCCAATAATAGCCTACTTTGATTACCTGCTGTATGCACATACACACACACACACACACACACACACACACACACACACACACACACACACACATACACCACACATACGCGCGCGCGCGCGCGCGAGCGCGCGCGCAGAGAGAGAGAGAGAGAGAGAGAGAGAGAGAGAGAAGAGAGAGAGAGAGAGAGAGAGAGAGAGAGACACCTGAATGATTGTTTTTTCATGTGGTAAACGTTAGCCCCCCACGAATGGGTAATTGTACGAGAGAGAGAGAGAGAGAGAGAGAGAGAGAGAGAGGAGAGAGGGAGAGAGGAGAGAGAGAGAGAGAGAGAGAGAGATGATAGGCCGGGAGAGAGAATGTGTGTGTGTGTGCGCGCGCATGAGCGTGTGTTCGTGAGCATGCATGTGTGTGTATATACATGGCGGGCACACGCGCGTGCGTGTATGTGTGTATGTGTGTGGGGGTGGTGGGGTGGGGGGATAGGGGGTTGGGGGTGGGTATGGGTGTGTGTGTGTGTAGGGGGGAGGGGCGGGCGGGGAGGTCTGTGTATGTGCGGACGCACGCGCGCATATTTTCGAGCGGTAGGCAGAGCCTGCAAATCCAATTTTCGTGCAACTTTTTTGTGTATGTTTGCCTTCTTGTGCCAAGCATGCCGGCTAAAGGAGGTAATGTCTTCGCCAGAACCCACCATAAACACACAGACAGACAGACAGACAGACAACACACACACACACACACACACACACACACACACACACACACACACACACACACACACACACATATATATATATATATATATAGAGAGAGAGAGAGAGAGAGAGAGAGAGAGAGAGAGAGAGAGAGAGAGAGAGAGAGAGAAGAGAGAGAGAGAGAGAGAGAGAAGGAAACTAAACAGAATGATCCGAAACGCGCTGAAAGGCAAAAATCAAAACGTGGATGTTTTGTTCCAGTTGTGTGTGTTAGTTCGGCCTGAAAAGAGCAAAATGAAACCAAGGCAAATCAGACCCTCGCCACATCAGCCTCTAGGCTAATTACTGCACAAGCACCAGAAAGGTGGGAGAGAGGGTACGGAGCTGGGGGGGGGGGGGGGGGGGGTGGTTGTGAGGAGGGGAGGGGGGGATTGGGGGTGGAGATGGTGAGGTTTGGGATGGCGGCAATCATCCCTCGGCACGTCTGGTGCCACTGATTGGGGAGGGAATTAAACGGATCACATTCCAACAGCTGCGCCCTGGCCAGGGGATGGTCAGGCATTCTGTGACAGTACAGACAGCACAGCACCCTTGGACACGTGCTGGTACAGTACACCAACCACCCTTGGACATGTGCTGGTACAATACACCAACCACCCTTGGACATGTGCTGGTACAGTACACCCAACCACCCTTGGACATGTGCTGGTACAGTACACCAACCACCCTTGGACACGTGCTGGTACAGTACACCAACCACCCTTGGACATGTGCTGGTACAGTACACCAACCAACCACCCTTGGACATGTGCTGGTACAGTACACCAACCACCCTTGGACACGTGCTGGTACAGTACACCAACCACCCTTGGACATGTGCTGGTACAGTACACCAACCACCCTTGGACACGTGCTGGTACAATACACCCAACCACCCTTGGACATGTGCTTGTACAATACACCAACCACCCTTGGACATTTACTCGTACAATACACCAACCACCCTTGGACATGTGCTGGTACAATACACCAACCACCCTTGGACATGTGCTGGTACAATACACCAACCACCCTTGGACATGTGCTTGTACAATACACCACCAACCACCCTTGGACATGTGCTTGTATAATACACCAACCACCCTTGACATGTGCTTGTACAATACACCAACCACCCTTGGACATGTGCTTGTATAATACACCAACCACCCTTGGACATGTGCTTGTACAATACACACAACCCCCCTTGGACATGTGCTTGTATAATACACCAACCACCCTTGGAAATGTGCTTGTACAATACACCAACCACACTGACAACAATATCAATAAGAAAAAAAAAATGGCTGATAATGTCAGGTCTAAGCCTAGCCTGGTGCGCTTTACATGCACGTAGTTCATAGCCTAACGAATGGAGACTGATGCTCTAGAGATGCTGGAATACGGACTGAAGTCCGAATGCGAGCTGATGAACATCCTCATTAATCAAAAGCTATGAACAAAATGGTAGTGGGTAGGCTGGAGTATAATAAACTCAGACATCAGTGTGGAGCGTTTCTACGACATTCCATCTGGGTTGTGTTGAGGTGGCAGCAGCTTACAGGACCACTTCCAGTCTTTGCTCCAGCTGTGGTCAGTTTGCTGTAAATGGTCGACATGAAAAAAAGAAAAGGGCGAATCAGACCCTCACCCCATCCGCCCCCAGCCTCCTCCTTCCCCCCGCCATGTCTGGTTTCATTGACTGGGCAGAGAATCCAACAGATGGCACTCCAGCAGCTGCAACTGGTCACGCATTGTTAAGCATGACAGGGATGCTTTCAGTGTCTTCGCTGGATACTTCTGACTGAGCCTATAGTTTATTACGCCTCAAACAGAAAGATCTGCAGTTAACGATTGGAGTCTGAGGATTGACCTCACCCAACTCTTGAGTTTGATCTCACAAGCCACGTGTTTTTTCCTTTTTTCAAATTAGCAGTAAGTACAGAGAGAGAGAGAGAGAGAGAGAGAGAGAGAGAGAGAGAGCGAGAGAGAGAGCGTGAGAGAGAGAGAGAGAGAGGGGGGGAGCCAGAGATAGACAGACAGACAGACAGACGGACAGGACAGACAGAGAACTCAGAACTCAGAAAACCTTTACTCGATCAAGGATTAAGATCTTAGGCAGAACCTATTCTTCCTATGTGTCCATGCTAAGCTAAACTAATCAATTAAGAAGAGAGAGAGAGAAGAGAGGGGGGGGGGGGGAGAGAGAAAGGAGGGAGGGAAAATGGTGGTTTTGGCCCCTCTCTCTGGTCTCTCTCTCCTCTTTGTTCTTCAAACCATTCTCCTTTCTCCCCACCCCCCCACCCCCCACCCCCCACCCCCTCCGCATCCGTTCAGTCCCCTCCCTCTGGGACCATTTAGGTTGTCAGTGACTCCATTTCCACACCCTCGCTGTTACTGCCCTCTCCAAAGGTCATTCCTATTAGGAGCACGGGTCTGTTGAGTGGAGTCAGTCAGAACACACACACACACACACACACACACACACACACCCACACACACACACACACACACACACACACACACACACACGTACACACACACACACACACACACACGCGCGCGCGCGCGACGCGCCACACACACGCACGCACACACACGCACGCTCGCTCGCTCACAGAGAGAGAGAGAGAGAGAGAGAGAGAGAGAGAGAGAGAGAGAGAGAGAGAGAGAGAGAGAGAGAATCAGACAGAGTCAGACTGATAGAGAAGAGACAGACAGACAGACAGCCAGACAGACAGACAGACAGACAAAGAGGCTGGGTGGGAGAAATTGTTACATGGCATTTGAACATTCGTTTAAATACACTCGAACTTTTCACCCCTAAGGCTGAGAGCTTCACACTTACGCTCTAACAATGCTTTTAAATTCAGCAAATTCAAGTGACCCTATAGAGCTGACTTCATGCTTTGTGTGACTTCATGAAGTGACCTCATACAGCTGACTTTATGCTTTGTGTGACTTCATGAAGTGACCTTATGCCGCTGACTTTATGCTTTGTGTGACTTCATGAAGTGACCTCATGCAGTTGACTTTATGCTTTGTGTGACTTCATGAAGTGACCTCATGCAGTTGACTCTATGCTTTGTGTGACTTCATGAAGTGACCCCATACTACCTTATGCAGTGTGTGTGACTTCACGAAGTGACCTCATGCGGCTGAGTTTATGCTTTGTGTGACTTCATGAAGTGATCTCATGTAGCTGACTTGTGCGTGTGTGACTTCATGAAAAAGTGAGTCAACCGCTAAGTCTAACGAGGACCCATGAGTAGTGACCAAATCCTGAGGCCAACCTTATTCCTGACTTCATGAAGTGACAAATGCAGTGACTCTCCTTCAAGAGACTTTTCATATCTTACTAATTTTTGTAATATGTATTCTGGATTGTAACCGTACCCTCACATAACAGAATAGTTTTAACGAACGGCCGCAGAAATTGCATGTCTGACTTCCTTTTGAAAATACCGTCGAATCAGCTACCGACAATTCTCTCTCTCTGTCTGACTTCATGAAGTCTCTCTCTCTCTCTCTCTCTCTCTCTCTCTCTCTCTCTTCCCTCTCTCTCTCTCACACACACACACACAACGACACCACTACACACCACACACTACACACACACACACACATACACACACACATATACACACTTGCGCGCACGCGCGCGCACACACTACACACGCACAACATCATGAAAAAATAAATGTTTATGATTATGTCATTGCTAGGCTTCATTGCTGCTTACTGATACCTGATTTGTAGTACCGTTCGTTCTCGTTTTGCCTTATAACCACATAAAATCTCTGATATTATTGATGCATTGTAATTTGTCTAATTATTATCCTTAGCAGTTTGTTTGTATGTCTTTATTGTTATTATTATTATTTTTTTTTTACAAAAGGACACACACACACTCCTCTCTCACACACTCACACACTCTCTCACTCACACACACACTCTCTCTCTCTTCGAACATGAGGCACTTGATTCCATATCTGTGTGTGTCGACTCGGATAGGCCCCAAAAGATTGTAATCTTTACTCATTTTGTTGTTACTTCAAAATCGTGCGTCTCTCTCTCACACCTCACTCCAACCTCTCTCTCTCTCTCTCTCCTCTCTCTCTCTCTCTCTCTCTCTCTCTCTCTCTCTCTCTCTCTCTCTCCACTTTTAAACACATCTACGCCTTAACTATAATGGATGA